>JBBPKE010000593.1:5307-15634 GCA_038089095.1 Tylopilus orsonianus | reverse complement strand
AGTCCATCCTCGTGTGAACCAATGGTCATAAGTGAGGTCGCGGAGGTCGTTCGTTTCGGCGAGGTACGCGATGCATATTGCTGCATTGCGATACCATGAAAACATCGACCGGATCGATTCGTCCAACTCGGCGCTGCTGGATTTATCAATACAGATAGTGTCCGCCCAAGCATACTCTGTCCCATATTCCTTGGCAATGTTGCAAAAGTTGAGCAGCTTCTTGAAGCTTCGATCGCGCTCAGTGCACTGATCAGTCCCCAGAGAATATGAGTGTGAGCCCAAGAAATCATTCCAAGCGTGAATGTCCTGATAGGAGAGTTCCCTTCCTTCCCAGGTATGTGAAAGAATAGCGAATCGTGTCACATCTTCAACCCATTCAGCTACGACTTTATCTTGCAATCGATCTCGCTGAATAGGAGTCATGGTGGGTTGAGCCTGGAAAGCTTCACGCTTCTTTGTTTGGATCTTTTCTATGCCGATTTGTAGCACTTCAGATGAAGTAAGATATTCGGCCACTGCATTCCTCTCTTGGAGCTTCCTGTCTCGCAGATGGATAACACGCAAAGGGAGTTTACTGAACACATGCGAATAAACCTCTCTGCGGAGAACCTCGGGTAGGTTCTTGTCGCTGAATAGATGATGTCAGTAGTGGCCACGAGCGACCGCATCTGATCGCATTCACCAAAGACGTTCGTACTTGGTTCTACCGTAGGATGTGCGCACAGACCCCAGGCGCCCGGAAGGTCTACCTAATGCATTATACCGGCTGGTCAAGAGAACAAAGGATAAACAACGTACGTCGACAACCATTTGGGTCGCTGATCATTCGCTCCACTCCGCTCATCCAGGAATGCAGTAGCTGGGCTCCTGTAAAAGAAAGCGTCGACTTCCATAACGGATTTGATCAACCATGAACATACTGACCGTGCGGTTCCACCCAAGTCGAACTTGGACTGGTCCGACCGATTCCTATAAAAAAAGATTTCTGCCACCAATGCCTCCGGACGATCATGTCTGTGCTTACGATCCACCCATCTTGGTGTCCTTCGATCCTCGATACTAGTATATCGCAAGGAAAGGTGGTTGAGCGCCAAGCCACCCTGCAGCCTCGTGGACCCGGACAACTCCAACTCCGACCCAAGCGTGCAGGCGTCAATTGTTCAGCTCAGGCCTGGGACAGGCTCAACCTCCACGAAAATGAGGACCGCGAACGGACGAACACCGAAGGAGACGAACGAAACGGTATGGTGTACAGACGCACGCCTGGCATCCCTAGAAGGTGGTCCGACAGACATGCGCTGGCCTCGGCGAGCTCCCCAGCCTGCAAAACGAGACAGTGACGCAGCGTGCGAGCAGACTTGGGTATATGTACCTGCCATTGGTCGTTTTGGCGTGTGTTCCGGAGGCCAAGTGGGCAAATATACACCCTGAGCAATTACACTGGCAGACGAGCAGATGCACAATGACCTGCAGCACTTGGCTCAGTACAACGGATAGGCATTGAAATCGAACATCGAGATTGGAGACATGAACCAAGTCCAAGATGCCGCCGTGACCCCGTCAGTACGTCGCCTACCCAATCCGTGACGCGCCCAAACAGGTGTACAACCAACAAAACAAGTCGTTCAAACGAGCATCGCAACTACCAAACCCACTGAAATTACACCACGCCCATTCACCCGTCTTTTTTTTTTTTGCTTTACAGCATACTTTGACAACGAGCAGCCATCGGCGTGACCGACGAGGGTATACTACAAGACTACCCATGCATCCCAAAGTCCCTCTTCCCTTAAACCCCAGGCAACGTGAAATCAGGATGATCCGGCCAATTCCCAAGCCCGGCAGGATCTCCACCGATCCGGACCCACGCCGAGTGTGACGGCGTCGGGCCGTCCAAAACAAACAACTGATGCCAGCCCGGTGGACACACGTTCACATTTGGCGGGGCCGTAATAGTGCACCTCGTCCCAGAGCACGAAAAGGCAGGGAAAATGATCCGACCGCCGCTCATGACGTTGCCGTGGGTGCTCGACGAAGCTACATCAAGGTCCGTTAGCCACTCAAACTACACGGCGAAACGCGTGAGATAGAGAAAGAGGGCCCACCTGCAATGAGAGAGACGCGCATCGTGCCTGTCGTCCCTTGGAAAAGTGTTACCTCGATGTCATACCGTCCCCCCAGCGCCCAGTCCGTCTCCGAGATCGTAAATGTCGGCTGCTTGAGTCCTTGACTCAAATATGGAGGGATGTACACCTCAACTCGGAACTCCTCTGGGTACTCGAACGTCCCGTTGGGATATCTCGTCAAGGGATCGGAGCCAGAAACCAACACACGCCCATCCGGGAGAAGCGTCGCCTCAGAGTGATACAACCGCGCAACAATCGTGTTGCCGAGGATTGAGATGCGTTGACCCACAGGCTTGGTGGGGTCGTACAACAGCGCATTGAGGTTGGGATCGCTCGCTAGTCCAAATCCGGCAAAGCCTTGGTGTGCTCCGTTCATGATCATGTACGTCCTGCACCAATTTCATGAGCCTCGCACATGATGCCCCTGACGTTGAGGTCGGCTTACCCGTCCGGGAGCGTGACCATACACGGCATGACCCTCTTCGATGGCTATACAAGATCATCCATTCACATCAGAGAGGGGCTAACAACGATAGCACGTATGCTCACCATCCTCTCCAGTGTCCATGTCGGATTCCCGACCTCAGGCGCAATGGAGATGCAACTGTCAAGCGCGATGCCAGCGCCAGGCGTCGATCCACCGCAGATCAAAACTTCAATCGGATCCGTGTATGGCGCGTGCTGAGGAAGGAGCACAGCCGATCCTTCCATCGGATACGTGCGGCCCCCCAGGAAATTGTTGACCGCACCCGGCATGTTGGGGAGGACTGTCACAGTATCAAACGTCACCGGATCTAATATCCGGGCTTCGTTGTAGTATCCTGAATCCATGCTGCCTAAGTAGGTGACAAATTAGGTGACTGTGTGCTCACCGATGAAAAAGCGCCCGCTCGGAAGCACGAGTAAGAACGGGTACAAGTTGTTTGGGTCCGTGCGCTGCAAGTAGTCGAGCGTGATTGTCGTATCACCCCCTGCTGGCTTTGGAAGAATCTCCAGACTCGGTTGGGGTGGTCCATTACTGCCCGTCTCTCCCCCTACTACGAGGATACTTCCGTTTGGCATCATCATCGCGGTTGGATACCACCGCCCACGCTATGGAAATGTGTTGGGTTCAAGCAAGAGCAAGCTGGAGCACCAACAGACCTGAAGTGACAGCTCATCCACGTTCTCCTCCCAATCGTGTGTTCCATTCACACCAGGGCTGCCATCCGGATAGTACAGCCTGACACCGAATGTGGAGGTGAGCGACCATCCACCGACATTGATCTGTCGCGCGCCCTTGTCCGGAAGGATGATACTTCCCGAACAAAACACGTCCGTCTTGACGTGCATCTCGCGCCATGCCAGTAGATGATTGTCCGTCAGGCTGAGATCCAACTCATATGCTCCTGTGGTATTGGTGAAAAACGAAGTGCCCCATTTCTCTAGAAAAGTGACCTTGTTATTGATGCCCACGGTGGCAATCAAGGGCACGATGAGACCGCCAATGAGGAACTGATGGGGTGTCAGCGTCAGGCATCGAGCTAGGGTCATTTCAGACTTGCCTCGTAATGCCCAGTATTTTCGGGCGTGTTCCAGACGTAGAGCGGGTTGCCGGTCCAGTAGTAGGTGGTCAACCTGTTTGGACCGCCACAGAGATGGACGGGATCTCCAGAGCACGCCATGGTGCACTCCGCATCGGCGACATTGGCAGCACCGTTGGTAGTGATGTCAGCAACATCACCACAGACTGGCATCTCGGCATTAACAATACACGTACACACATCAAGAGCATAAACACGCACAGCACTGTTCTCCGTATTCTAATCCAGCAACGGGATAACCAAACGCAGCGCACTGAGACAGGCAAGCGTCAACGGTGTTGTTCGTCGTCCAGTCTATCTCGTATGGGAACGCTCTGATCCCGGTCGTCAGTTCCCTATTCGATGGGATGTATTGTAGAAGTTGAGAGGACGGCCATCAGAATAGAGACACCCACGCGAGACAACCATGATATTGCCATGATCCTGGAAGATTCGTTTTCTGGATGGTTGGCACCGGTAGCGCCGTAACGCTGCCCGTCGAAGTATAGACCGATAGGCGATTCGGGCCACCACATGCCTCCCTATGCATCATTAGAAACAAGTTAGGATCACATTAGTCGATGAGGGTGCATGCTCACGCTGCGTTACCTCCGCATGCCATATCGCAGTCGCTATCTGGAGCTTTAACAGCACCATTCACCAGATTATCGCCACAGACTGCGAACAAGATCAGCTTACAACGCCGATGCACACAAGACAGGGGGATCCAGAAATGTCTACTCACAGCATTGGATACTGTACTCGATCGCTGCGATTGTGAAGTTGCTGGCGCTACAGTGGGCAATACAGCTTTCCACTGTTGTGCTGGGGCTGTCGAATTCATTTCCGAGCACCCTTCCATTGGCGTTGTCAACGTAACATGCGGCGTACGCCCATGTCCCCGTGAGATCCTTCGTCACAGGAGATACCGCGGAGGTGGCTCTACGAGTGAGAGGATTCCCCACCGCAAGTCCGTATTCGGCAAAGTGGAATCCCGTGAAGCCACTGCGACTAACTAGGGCGTGTGTAGACAGCGTGAATACGCCAAGCTAGTGGACTCGGTGAGAACGGTGGGATTAAAGCAAGCCAAAAGCCTCACGTGAATGGTTAGCCACGCTGAAATCAATGTCAGAAGGCGCAGGATGGTCATCTTGACCCACCGTCTTGTTGCTCGTCCTAACGCAAGAGTTATTTTATAGAATCCATTCGTGCCGACTCGAATCTATTCGTTTTATTCGATTCGAATTCTCCTGGATGCTGAAAGGATAAATATTGTGTCAAAAACCGGAACGAAGGTAGGGTATCCATGCCAATGATGGATCGGGAACGGGCCCATGAAGGCTGAAGAGATGCCATCAAATCGAACGCGCGTGAATGTCTGCCAAGAAACGGTCATTCTGAAGCCGAACATGGGCTGTTCAGATGAGCAGAAATGGCACTTCGGAACAGAACGGTCACGGATATTAAGTGGCCGGAATGAATCACTTTACATTATGGTTCCAATAAGGAGAAGTCATGAATGGCGGGGCGCGTGGAAATATCGGTGTTTGCGGGCCTTTGAATTTGGAGGTAAATTATCTATCCATCATCACCGTACCAGTGACCATGCGGATTCGCAATCACTCTGATCTGCACTACGACCCCCGTCCCGACGTCTCCGCATACCAGTGGCTCTTGCCGGGGGGGGGGAAGCAAAGTCGCTGTTTCAAATAGTCTAATAACCACGCCAGAACAAAACAGAGACCACCCGAGAAGATAGGCAAGCTTCTGTCCGCGATAAAAAGAGAAAGTAGTCTGGGGCACGCTATCGGCGGGTGATGTCGAACTTCCGATCTCTGAGGACCGAGATACATTCTGTCAAGTGAGGTATCAGCTTGAGAATCAGTGGAAAGAGACATTTGCACATGTGAGCTGATCAGAACAAGGCAGACATCGCGTAGTTCCGGTTACAGTGATGGCCTAAGCGCATGTTTGTGCCATGGAAGCCTGGATGGAAAGGTTAATACCACCTTACCACCAAGGAAGTCCTTCGGGAAAATATTTATCTCCAGTTGGCAGGACTGTATGTGCTAAGCATAGGACAAGGGGTATCGCGACCCGCCGGTATAGATCGGAGACGAGAACAACCAGCAACTGAGAGTAGTCTCTACAGGGGAAGACGAGCGGGGCATCGTTAAGGCAAGCTTGAGGCAATTGATTGATAGGGCACATCCGCCGTAACACAACCAAATCACCGACGTCGGGGCAGTCTCCTGGTAGTAAATGGAAAAAGGCTGCGCCAAGAACACAGCTGGCTCCACGAATCCCGATGCAAACGCACCGCATTAATTATGGTGCCACTGCGAAATGAAGCAGGGTATAGCCTAGTCCGAGGCCACGTCTTTCTCGCACACCCACGGGGTGGATACATTCACAAAAAAAAAAAAACAAGGCAGCATTCCGCGACAAAATTCTCATAGCACAGGGCACCCGGACAGCCTCTGGATATTGTGTTGTCGAAATTCCTCATTAGCTCACTGGCACTCACACAGATGCGTGATCCAGACGGAAGGGGAACTGCGACCCACATTGGAGGAATGGACCAGGGGGAGAGCACGGTAACCTTCGCGGACAGTGATTCGGGATGACTAAGCGTCGTGCCGGGAAACCTTGTTGGAGAGGCCGACGACGACGCTGTCCGCGGTGGCCCGTTCTGCAGGGCGGGGAGTGGTGGGGGACGCCAGGAATATACGACGGTGCAATGGGGCGGACTGAGCGCACGGACCCATTGGCGGTTATGGACAGGTGTGGCGTGAAATGTGTGTTGCGGTCCTAAAAAGCGCACGTTCACGCCTCCGACTCGCAAATCTTCCTGCTCGGTGAGTCAACCTTGTCTGGCCCGCAAACTTTGATTCTAAAAAGTGGCTGATGGCTTCTTGTTTTATCTGCACCACTCCCATCATGCTTATTAGCATAATAATTTTCATTAACAGATGTCTGCAAACTCGCCTCCAAACACCGCTCCCACCCAGCAGCAACAGCCCGCCTCCACATGGACCGAGCCCCCCTGGTCCGGCTGGATAGAAACCACTGGCGATGCCCTCCTCATCCTCGAAGCTGCCCGCCGTGGCCTCATACCAAGGGTCACCCGTCGTCTCGTCGACTCGGAGCGCAAAATGATCACCTCCGGCTCCGTATTTGTCTTCGACGAAGATGAGAGCGGCATCAAGCGCTGGACGGACGGCTTCTTCTGGAGCCCCTCCCGCATACTTGGCAACTTCTTGCTCTACCGCGAAACGGACAAGCGCGGCGCTGGCCACCGGGGCGTACGTACCGACCTGCCTGACACCGTCAACGAGCATTCCCAGTACAACGTGGACGGCGCGCGCCTCGAGGGCCAGTCTCTCAGCCGGCCCAAGGGCGAGTCGGGCTCTCTCGGAGTCGACAGACAACGCGAACGCGTCCTCGTCGGCAGTCTCACGAACAGCTACAAGTTCAAAACCGACGGCCTCATGAAAAAGGTCGGTCCTCGTTGCCTGCCCCCACGACTCCGATTTTCTCACGCTCCCCCCAGACCTTCTCGCTCACCATCGGCGGCGTGTCGCAACACCTGATCTCGTACTACAAGATCGAGGACGTCGAACAAGGTCGTCTCCGTTCTCCGTCCTCGCTCCCCGAGCTTGCCTCCCTCGACATTAGCCCAGAGTATCTCGACAAGACCCACTTCCGCAACCCACCCAAAGTCGAGATAGGCGTGGATGGCGTACCCCGCTACCGTGGCGAAGCAGATGATATCGAACCTTCACCGATGCTGACGGGCCCGCTTTCCTCTGGTCTCCCTTTACTCACAGACGGCCGTGTCTCGGACGGGCGGCGTGGTCGTTACGCTCCCTACGGCTCCAAGAGACGGAGGGGCAAGCTCAACCAGTCCGGGTCGACCTCTCCTACCGATCGCCAGGGAAATGCACTCCCCTCGCCCGCCACTCCCACATCTGCCCAGGCCGGCCCACCATCAACACCACACGGTTATCCCGAGCAGTCGCCTGTATCCAGTATCCCCCCACAACCTCACTACGCTCCTTACCCACTTCCGCCAGGTTATTATGCACCGCCTGGGTACGCAGTCTTACACTCTTTTCAATATGTTTACTCACCTTGCTCTAGCGTCTCTCCGAGCACGTCACATCCACATCAAGGTTTACCTCCAGCGGGCTCACCCCAACCTTATGGGTACCCAGGCTACAATAACTCGCCTACCACCGACCCTCAGCAACAACACCTTGTCGCTTCCCACTTACAGAGCTTCCATCCATACTATCCACCACCACCGCACCCCCCCTATGGTGGGTACCCTGGAACATGGCAGGGCTACGGCAGTTACCCACCACAAGGACCACCACCGCCGAGTGCGAATCCCCCAGCGTCTGCCGCTATCACGGAGCTTCCGGAGAAGCCCACGGAAGGCCCTCCGGCGGAACCTTCGAGCAGTTCCACCACGTCAGCATAACATCGCTAACCCCCAACCACTGCGTAGATTGTATCCTTCAGTTACCCGCTCCCCTCTGGTATGCACCCTTGTGTCTTATGGTTTCTGGTTACCTTTGTTTCCATAGAAAGTTCGTGCCCCATATTCGTTCGTCCGTCGTTGTCCGCGTTTTGCATACATTCACGTTACTAGTGGATATCGTCGTTCTGTAGAATACAAACCCACCCTTTCGCATATTCTGTGTACATGTACAACCCCTTCGAGCCTTTGCCCTAAGCCGGCCCTTACTCTATGCGTAGCTGATTGACTACATGACTCGTCCAGTTCGTACGCGATCGTGCTCTCGTTTTGCGCTTTCCGTCCGCTATTTCGTTTTTCTACTCCCTTCCACTCCCTCTCGTACCCTGGTCGACGCGAGCTAGTAATGGTTTGCGTTGGTCTCGACAAGGGTACGTCTATTCGAATCACTTTGGTTAATAGTGGTACCTATTACTGTCCTGTGCATCGTCCCCAAATGCGGAACGACGGCATTGATCAATATATATTCTAATTAGTCTACCGCCCCGTATGTGAAGCAAGTCGTCGATAGAATAGTGACGGTGGTCTAGAACATGCATGGAGCGCAGTGATGCAATGCAGCGGCCGTTGAACGGATAGTCGGCAATCTGACCTAGTATTGTGGAAAGCCATTGCTTGACTTGCTTCGTGCGTATCCTACACACGCATAAAATCTCCAAGGCGTCTGACCATATCTAGAGTGAGATTTCTACACGATGGTGGCCGATCGTGCCTACAGGCAGGACGAGCTGGTAGCAGATACGAGCGTCCATGTCGCCGGGACTTGAACACCTTACGCTCCGCTTCATTTTTGGCACGATTGCATTATTCCAGGCACGATCCGAAATTTCCACCGCTGTATACTTGTTACTTGTATCGCTTTACCACCCCAGCCGAGAGTTGGACGACTTAAACCCTCGGCTGCTCGTTGCATGTGATTTCATCTACTGACACACCATCACGGAATCCTTGTTAACATGTGATTTCGCCCATGACCTTCCATCACGGCATCGGTAGTGGATGGAAAAAAAAAAAAAAAGAAAAGAAACAGGTTCAATGATGAGACCTTTTGCCAATCTCACAGACTCTGACAGGCTGAACGAGTCAGACACATTACTCACAAATGGTTTGGAAAGCAGAGATACGTTGCTATCGACCACCCAGCCATCCAGTTATCGGCAACGCCGCTAAAGTAGAAGGGGGGGTTCATAATTTAAGATTCAGTCTCGCGGCGCTTCGGCTGCTTGCAGCACATTGGTTAACATGTGATTTTGCTCAGTGACACACCAGATTTTCCATCACGGCATTGCATTGGCGATTCCTCCATCGTTTCGCAGAACGGTGATGTTGTATACCCATGTCAGGGAAAATAATAATAAAAAAGCGAGGGATCAAAAGGTGTGAGCGAACGTGTCTACTAGGTGACTTACTTTACCGACGCATCATCCGGCCTATGGGTGTTCCCCCTCACCCTTGGTTGGCAAGCTATACTTTTGATTCGGGATCGAGAGCTTGCACTGTCGGACTGCCAATGACCTGCTCCGTGTGCTTTCGCTTTGCCAGCCGAGAGTTTGGCATGTTACAGCCGTACTAGCGTCGTTGGGCCCATCTCTTCGGCTAGCAGCTACGAGTTGTTACATGTGATTTCGCCCATGTCCATGGATGACACACCCGACTTTCCATCACGGCATAGAGTGTACTCGTTCACCTCCGTAGAACCGACGAATGCCCCAGAAATCCCATGTACATTCAGGGAAAAAAGAAGGTGGGAGATCGAAGCTGTGGATGTGCCAGTGTGTCGAAAAAAAAAAAAAGCCGCCAACCTTACGGGGTGACAACGCGCGTGGTCATGATCGAGAATCATGTGTACAGCAAGTCCGCATCTAGTCTTTTTGGGGGCATTTGTGTATGATCTGGATTGTGGCACAGGGATGGCTTCGTGATCTGTGCGGCGACATCGCCGCTATCCACCCCGTGTGACTTGTTTGAGCGACGTCAGCAAGTCGGATGATATTTCGGGTCGCCTCGTGTTGTAGAACTCGAAGCGGGACCAGGGAGGCCGCTTGCTTCGCCTGGGCTGTGAGTCCCTCGCGGGTGGGTACTACCCTATCGACCAA
>JBBPKE010000592.1:0-15698 GCA_038089095.1 Tylopilus orsonianus | reverse complement strand
TATAGTTTCAGACTTTAAATGATTTAGTTTCTCATGAGAGTACTGGATCTACCAGTATGAGCTAAGATCTTATTATGTAATTCCTTTGTAGCTTGAGTTATCACTTGGGAATTCCACCATGTATTTAATGAGATCAAATGGGGATAGAAGCCTCATCTAGTTAATTTCCATGCTGTGCACAGCTATACTTAATCTCCACTTGACAGTTAATCACCATCAGTGCAACTTTGCTTCTATTAGATAGAAGCCAGTGCCTCATGGCAAAATCTAGATAGTGAGTATTAAACCTTGTTACCTAGCAGCTTATAGATGCTATGCATCAACTTAGTATGAAGATACAATAGAAGCATATCTTTAGTCATAGTAAAGTAGTTAGCATAAATTGCTGTAATATATATACTGCAATGCAATGAGCCCAAAAACTCCAGACTAGTTCTTGTGGCATTTAGCCTACATTCTAATCTATTAAGCTAGTATCAGTGGGCTTGAAGCTAGACACCACACTTGAAGCTACCTGCCTCTATATGTATTTATCCAGTTGTGAATGTAAGTCACATCAAGTCTTATGTAGCAGATCTGCTATACCTCAGGAACAGCCAGTGCCACGAAGTCTCCACTGGTCTGTATCTGGGCTTACGAGAGGACTTTAATGTAAAGATATGTGTTGATAGCACTGAGTCTACCAGAGTAGTTACTATATATAGCCAGGCATAGCATGGTCTGTGCACAAGGCCCTGTAGTATAAAGGCTAGTGCAATAGGTTCTCCAAAGCCCCAGCTTTGGATATTGGACTTCATGTCTAGTACCCACAGATAGTAAGCACCGACAGCTAAGTCCACAGTTATGGCACTGGGTGTGACTGTTGATGTATATGCACGGCCATGAGGCTTGTCCTCTTCACCTTACAAGAAGAGACTACCTGGACAACCTGTGGTCACCTTTAATCCTGTAGACATGGATAATGAAGGATTTAAAGAATAGGAAGTTGAAAAGATAGTCAATACCCACCTTAGAGGAAAAGGCCTTCAATATCTGGTCCATTGGAAAGGATATTCCAATGAGAATTGGATATGGGAATCAGTATTAAACCTAGAGCACACACTATAGCAAATGCTACATAAATCTAGCATCCCAATATGAGCATAGCTAACCCCATGTGGACTTAGCCATGGGAAGGATAAGTGGTTAGCTAAGGGTTATCACTGACTAAGTGATATGTCTGGAATAGGAAGGGCCTGGAGCAGCCTAGGCTACATAGCCACAATGGACTATTGGATACACAAGGCCAATGCCATTGAATGGTATTGTAATAGAGTATGACTCACTGTCTGCTGCCCTTACATTGGACCTTCCATATATAATTATACCTTGATATGTCTGCCCAGATAGTTACCACATAGGGTAGAGTGCAGCCTGATCTGTACACATTGGTAATTAGTACATAATGTAGCAAATGCTATATGGCTAATCTAGCAGTAACCCTAGATTATGGGTATGGAATAGGAGTTAGCTAAGTGGTTAGCAACTGCCAAGAGACTTAGCTAAGGGTTAGCGCTTAGTCAGCGCTATGCCCTGGTATGGGTTACCAAACCCTGAAACCTAAATGATCTAGACTAGTATGTCACCACTCTAAACATGTACATGTGGACTTCATGAGGCTGATACCCTCACACCTGTAGTCAGCAGGCTCTCATAAAGATATGATCCCATTGCATCAGACCTTCTCTATATAGTAGGTACTCAGTACATCTATCAAGGATATTACCATAGTTGATAGAGCATAGCTTGGTCTGTGCACATTCCCCTGTAGTATATAGTCTGGGAATGCCCCACTAGAACTCCTCAGTTCTAGTCTATTGGGTCTTACAGCTCAATACTCCTTAGGGAGCTCTGGTGGTCCTGGGATAAGCCCTTGGTTGTAGCCAAGGCACCTTAGAAAGGCTGATTGTAGTCAGCCTTGTAACTTGTCTGCTACATATAAGGCCTGCCAATGCCTCAGCTAGAACTCCAGTTCTAGCTTATTGAGGGTTATAGCTCAATATACTCTAAAGTGCTCTAGTGGCAGCCTGGGATAAGTTCTCAGTGGAGGCATAGGGTTGTGATTGTTGTGTGGTTGTGCACAGCCTAGCAGCTTGTCTGCTACATATGCAGGATGCAATTAGAGACTTTTATTATTTATATCCAAATGCACCTTGAAAAATGAGGATTATACAAGTGGATTTTAATTTATTGGGCTTTTGCCCTTATAAGAACTTCACTAAGCAAGATACCTTGATTGGTCACTAGAAATTCAACCCATAGAAGAAGAGTAGTGAAGTAAATTTTACAATTAGTCAGCTTTCACATCATGTGACCATGTCACTTTATTGCATAAGCAGTTGGACTTTGAACAACTTAGTTTCCTCAAAAATACTGGTCCTACCAGTGAGGCTAAGTTCTTTTGCCTATCTTTTCATAGCTAGAGTTATTACTTGGAGATAGTATGCCTTAAATTATTCCTAATGGGGTTTACAGCAGCCTCATGTAGTTAATTACCATGTTGTGCACACTTCTTTTAATTCCTGTTGACACTTAATTACCATTGTATAGCTTCATTTCCATTTGATTGGCAATAGTACTGCCTCATGATAATGGCAATCTAGTTTATTAAACCTTGTTACAGAGCAGCTTACTGATGCTGTGCATCTATTAGTCAGTAGTACTTAGTCAGCTAGATTGCTATCATATATATAGTGAATGGATTCAGCTCAAGAACTCCAGAATAGTTCTTGTAGCCTTTCAGCCTACATTTTAATCTCTTAAGTAGTTCTTGTGTAAGCTAGGGCAGATGCTGTACAGTGTAGCCTGATGCTTCAACCAGAATCCATTGCTTGAATCCTCTTCCTATTGGCTCTTTCATTTGAGTGCTTTGAACACTCTTGCTGATGATTGCCATTATAGAAGTGACACTCAGGGCACTCCTTGTTCTTCAGCTTGGTGCAATCTCTAGCAAGATGCTGTCCTCCACAATTATAGTAGCCCTTTTTCTGAATGGTGTTGACATCCATGGCATTTGGGTCTCTGTTTTGCCAGGAAGGTCTGACTCTTGTATTTTGGGTGTTATTTCTGTATGTACTCCCTACAGTAGTGAGAAAGAAAGTGTCTTGCACTTCATCAATTGCCTTAATGTTTTTTAATGTCATTTTTATCAAGAGACTTCTTTTCTTGAGGTAGAATAGCTGCCTTCTGATTTCCATTTTGACATTTGCTTCAAGGATCCCTACTGCTATTGTTTCTTCTACAAATTTGAGATTGTATCACAAAACCTTGTTAGGAAATTGTGGGTAAATTCTCAGGGCCCTTGTTTACAAGCTCTTAGCTGCTTCAAAATGAAGTCTCTTTGATTTCTGGCTAAGAACTGAGTTTGCAACTCTTGTTCTAATTTTCTAATTCCAGGCTAGGAGAAGTCTTTGATGGTTGCATTATCATTTTTATACTCCTTTGATTTGATTCTCACCCAGGTCAAAGCTACTATCCCCTGGGAAGTCTCCATGTTTCCAATTTTCATCAAAATACTAGTGGTTAATCTTTTGTTGGTGAAATAAACATCTTTATTATAACTGATGAACATTTGCATTTTATTCCACCAGTTTTTGAAACTTGTTGCTTTTCCATCAAATTGTTTTGGGTCAGGATATGGATCTACCTTTTTAATATAAGAGTGAGTACCACTTCCTGCTCCTTGTCCTACTGCTTCCAGCTCTTGTTTTTCCTTTTCAAAGGTAGTAACTCTCTTGAACATGTTGTTTAAGACCCTCCTTAGACTTGCAAGCTTGTCACTGCCACTTCCTGAGGGTTCTCCTGATATTCTAAGACTTGAGAAGGAGAATGTAGGGAATGAGGCAGGGGTTTTACTGGAGTGGAGATTGAGATATAAGGACACTTTGTCTGATTTCTTCTGATTCCACTTTTACAAAAACTTCTTCTTCATCCTCAATGTTGGGGGTAGCTAATATTTCATCAGCAAAGTCTTCTGGGTAATAAAGCACTAGGTCATCAAACTCTAGTGCTGCTCTTGGGCTGACTGGTAGGAATGGTAGTAGCATGGGATAGTAATCAAAGTCCCTGTTTATATTGTTCAGATCTTGAAGCCCTTAGCCTTCACCATATGGTATCTAGCCTTAAGCTCACTAAACTATCTTTAGAGATGAGTATATAGGCTGAAATATCACAAGAACTAATCTAGAGTTCTTGGGCTCATTGCATTGCACTATACATATATACTACAGCAATCTATGCTGGCTATCCTACTATGACTAAAGATATGCTTCTATTGTATCTACTAACTAAGGTGATACACAGCATCAGTAACCTACTAGGTAACAGGGTTTAATATTTGCTATCTAGATTTGCCATGAAGCACTGGCTTCTATCTAATGGAAGCAAAGTCACAGATGGTAATTAAGTACAGCTGTGCATAGCATGGAGATTAACTACATGAGGCTTCTATCCCCATTTGTATATATTAAATGATGTCTTATCTCCAAGCAATGACTTGAGCTACAAAGAGATAATAAAATATGCTTAGCTCATGCTGATAGGTCTAGTACTCTTATAAGGAACTAAGTCATTAAAAGTCCAAAGTAAAGTCTGATGCTTAGGTAATAAAGTAATACAGTCATATGATGCGAAAGCTGACTAATTGCTGAAATTACTTCACTACTTCCCATCTAGAAGTTGAATTCCAGATGACCTAACATGAGTTCCTGCTCTGTAAAGTTCTCTATTGGGCAGAAGCCCATTTGTGTTTGGAAATCTTCCAATACCATCTGTATCTTCCTAGGGGCATTGTGATTTTCCTGATAAAACTTTGAAATTGCATCCTGCACATGTACTAGATTTGCTGCTGGCTCCCAAGTGTATTCCTCTTCTGAATACTCTTTCCAATGGACCAGGTACTGGAGACCTCTTCCTTTGAGGTGGAAATTGACTATGTAATCAACTTCCCATTCTTTCTGACCTTCATCATCCACTTCTGCTGGATTGGATGCTTGCACTAGTTGACTGGCTAAGCATTCCTTATAAGGCTTAATGCAACTTATGTTTATAACCAGGTGAATGTGCATGCTTGTGGGTAATCAGAGCTGCACTGTGTTATCTCTGACAAGCTCTATGATCTCATAGGAACCAATATATCACTCTATTAATTTACTGGATAAGCACTCTGAGTACCTAAGATCTAGATGGGCTGTGGAGAGCCAAACTTTGTCTTCAATCACAAACTCTGTTGGTGATTTTCTATTACAATTTACACTTCTGTGTACACTTATTTCCTTTTATGGCAATGACTCCCACACAGTTACACTTCCATTCCACTTGCCCATCATCACCATTCCTCCCTCATATACAATAGCATAGGAACTTCTCATATTTAGTCTACCTCATAACTAGCACAGTTCCTGTACTAGCTGCTGAATTCCTAAATCCATTCCTTGCTCATCTACCTCATGCTTGGTCTCAAACTCAATTCTTGCAAGTACAAGCCTCATTCCAGGTAGATTTACCTTATGCCCCACTTGTGCATAAGTCCCCAGTCCACACTCTGGGTTCACACCTTGCAGGAGCTGTCTCTGAGGTTCTACATATGTTTCTACCCAGACCATGCATAACAAAAGACTAAATGTCTCCTCTGACCAGCTAGTATCAACTATGCTATACCTTTGATCACCTTTGACAAATTGTGCCCACCATTCCTCCAAGAAGACTGCCTTCTCTGAATCTCTGGAGCTTTCAAAGATATCCATCTACTCCTCCAGAAGATACCTCTAGCAGACTCTCTTCCCCTAGTGAAGAGTCCACTACCTCTGATTCACCTCTTTCTGGCCTAGTTGTAGCGCACAAGCACATACTCAGCAATGGCCAGCATTGCAGAGTAGTTGCAGAGCTTATGTGGACACTCTTATATAAAGATATGTACTGATAGGGCCCAGTGTACCAGGGCATCTTCCTAAGATAGCTAGTTGATAGTGGTCCATGCACAGTAGCCAGTAATATAAGAACCCTGCCAATAGCCCTACTAGATCCCCAGATCTAGCATATTGTGATATTCAGTCCTAGTACCCACTGGTGATGGTTCTGACATAAGTCCTCTAAGGAGGTGATGGGATGTCTAGTGTTTGCATATGCCTAGGCTAGAGCCTTGTGCTCTACATACAGTAGTCACCCAGGAATGTTCTGAACACTTATTTCATGAGCTCTCAAACCAGCTGAGCATGCAGCTGTCCATTCTATGAGCCCTCACTCCACTATTGCCTACTTCTATTGCTTGTTATCCCCTTTTTTCCATTCCCACTTGACCATCATCCCCTATCCCCACCATGACTGTGAAACCCACTGAACTTCACCTTAGTTCCCCCAGATCTTTTGATGGTTCTTATGAATCAGCTATCCCCTGGATCACCACCATCTCTGCCTACCTTGTCATCAACAATGAAGTCTACAACTCTGACCCCAAGCACATCAGCTATACCCTTTCTCTCATGGACAAAAAATCAGCTAAGAGCTGGACTCACACCTTTGACCTTGCAAAGATGAATAGGACCACATTCAACTTTGGTACCTAGGCCAAGTTCTACACTGCCTTTGAAGCATAGTTCAAGCATGTAGATACCATTGGAGATGCCATTACTTGGCTTTCAACTCAGAAGATCCACAAATTATATAACAGAACCCTGACTTCCCCTCTCAGAGATTATATTGCCTTGTTCCAAGGCAAGGTTGCAGTTGCTCAACTCCAGAATGACGATGTCCTCATTAACTGGTTCTCCACTGGCCTCCCTCCTTCCATCAGCTTTCACATCTTCACTATGAACCCTATCCCCAAGATGATAGCTGATTGGTACAAGGCTGCCCATATCATATATCAAAGCAATCTACACAGCCTGGAGGTAACTGTCTGCCACCATGGAACCTTTAGACCCTTGATGCAAGCCCCTTCCTAATATTAGGAAGTTAAAGACCCCAATGTGATAAAAATCAATGCAATATGCATTCTCATGAAACTCAGCCCCAAGGAGAGGACCCACTGTATTAGAGAAGGTCATTGCTTTCAATATAGACAGAAAGGACATAGGAATACTAAATGCACAATCTTCACTACCCCCATGACCTCTCCTCCAAACCACTCCATGACCCCTAAAAAGGTCAGAACCACTAAGAAGATCCCCATCCCCTGGTTGGAAGAGATAAACAAAGAAGACTCTGACAAAAAAGTGCCAAAGAAGACACTAATCATAAAATGTGTGGATTTTTAGAAAGGAAAGCATTCTTAATGCATGTTTCTCCCTTTCTCTTGAAATGTACTACCTCTGTAAAACTAGGAAAGTCAATGTGAATCCCTATTCAACTCCTAGTTCCCTCATACACCATGAAAGTTGTCAATACCTGTGCCCTCATAGACTCAAGAGCTCAAATCTTTTGTATCAACTGGGAGTTTGCTCAGAAGAACAAACTACCCTACTCTTGCCTAGCTGAACCCTTTAACACCAAGAATGTAGATGCCACCAGGAATAAAGAAGAAACCATCTGCTTCTCTACTACTCTGTTTGTCAATATTAACGGAATCACCCATGAAGTAGAGTTCTTTTTTATGAACTGTGGACATGAAAACATCATTCTTGGTCTCCCTTGGTTACTTCAAGCTAATCCCACCATCAACTGGGCTGAGAGGACTCTCATCATTGAAAAAGCCACAGACCAGTTGAAGAAACTCTTTGAATTCTTTATTAATGATGAACAATAGGTAAACCTACTCTTCAAAGCTGGCAAATGCCTGCCACCCAGTGTCAAGCATGTAAACTCCACCTTGGACACTTATCTTCTCAACTTCCTCTACCATGAGCCAGTAGAGACAATCCTTGAATGCAAAGGCTTGGCTAACAACTTTGCCACTAATCAATGCACTCAAACACTATTTAGGACTATACACGCCGGATGTCACTATATTTTGTACCACTCTACTATTGGGAAACTCACCACCACTACTCAACTAGCCATTGAGTTCACTCCTTTGAAACCCAAAACCACTCTCCCTGAAGAATACAAAGACTTTGAAGATATTTTCTCCAAGGAATTCACCAACCATGTTCCTCTGATCTGATCTTACAACCACAAGATTAACCTTGACAACTCCTTCAACCTCAAAATCAGCAAGATTTACCCACTTAGTGCCAAGGAATACAAAGCCACTGAAGACTTCCTTGATGAAAACCTAAAGAATAGAAAAATCTGACTGTCTAACTCCCTTCAAGCTTTGCCCTTCTTTTTCATCAATAAGAAGGATAGGAAGCTCTGCCCCTGCCAAGACTACCGGTACCTTAATGAACATACTATCCACAATGCTTACCCGCTTTCACTTATATCTGACCTCATAGATAAGCTTTGCAAAGCTAAGGTGTTCATTAAATTCGATATTAGATGGGGTTACAACAACATATGAATAAAAGACAGCCACCAATGGAAAGCAGCATTTATCATCCATAAAGGCCTCTTTGAACCCACAGTGATGTTCTTTGGACTCATGAACTCACTGGCCACTTTCCAAAGATTTATGAATGAATCTTTCCATGACCTTATTGCTGAAGGATGGCTTGTCATTTACATGGACAACCTCCTGATCTTCTCCCCTGATAAGAAAACCCACAGAGAATGCACTCACCACATACTTCAATGAATGAGAGAGCTAGACCTCTACCTTTGCCTAGAAAAATGCAACTTTGCCACCTCCGAAGTAGAATATCTGGGGATGATTGTATGACCAGGAGAACTTGCTATGGATTCCATGAAACTCAAAGGAATCTCCTCCTGGCCTACCCTCACCTCTGTTCACAAAGTTCACTCCTTTCTAGGATTCACTAATTTCTATCAAAAGTTCATCCTGGACTACTCAACTCTAGCTCGCCCTCTTCTAGATCTCACTCAGAAGAACCACCCTTGGGAGTGGACCTCTGCCCAAGACACAGCATTCACCACTCTAAAGAAAACCTTCCTTGCCTGACCTGGGACATACCACTCCTTGAACCTCACAGCAATCACCCTAAAAGAGGTATCCTCTCTGTCACTTTTCTCTTTTATGCTCACCATCTCTCTGATACCACTATCTTAGAACTTGACCAGAAATGCTTGATTGCATATCTGCGAGACCCTTATTTAGCCACCACCATATCTGCTCATTGTGACCTAGACTTCCCATTCTTCACATTACACCTAGCCTTTCTCCATGCCTCTCATCTACCCTTGATTACCAGTCATCTTACGGCTTCTCCTTATCACTCTCTATTTGACTGCTTTATAAATCAAGTCTATGACAACCTCCAAATGCAGCTCATAGTCCTTGCTACCCAGCTTGGACTTCTCCCATTCCTTGGTGAACTAAATCACTACCTTTAGGACTTGAGAGATGATGCACGATGGGCCAATACCCAGATATCACCGCCACCCACTCCTATTGACACTGAAACCACTCTTACCCTCAGGAGAATTGAGCTTGATACCCTACTTAATGATGGATGAGTCACTCTTTCCTCTATTCATCCTTGCTATAACAAGGCATGCTTTCAGTGTTAATACCTTGGTCATATGAGGACTGAGTATCATTGGTATCAATGCCCCACTTGTCTCAGATGGGCCTCTGGTCACCCCCAATACCTCTGATCACTGCACCATTGCAATCAACCATCAACTCTCTCTTTGTCCTTGTCTAGTCACTACTCATTTATCTCATCAAGCGATCATCCACCTTGAGCCTTTTGTTCTTATATCAGAGGTATTTGCTGATGCTTCCATGCCCCTAGCCCTCCCACCTTACCAATGTCCACCTCAGACACCATGGTGGACAATAACCCATGGGATGGTGCCATCTACTCCAATATCATGGGATCACCTGGTCCCTCAGCCTAAGATTTCTAGTCTATTCAGGAGAATCAGACAGTTAGATGGGGGTAATGTTATGATTTACACTTCCGCATACACTTATTTCCTTTTATGGCAATGACTCCCACACAGTTATACTTCCATTCCACTTGCTTGTCATCACCATTCCTCCTTCATTTATGGTCCATTCCATTCCATGTCTCACCAGTTCACTCATATGACACTACTCTTGCATATTCTTGTGCCATATGATGCCTTATGAGTCATACTGACTCATATTTCATATTTTTATGACATATGACATTCTCCACTGTTATACAGACATTCCTCCTGACAGCACCTACCTGACAGCACCTTGTTTCAGATATACTTAACCTCTATTTCTCTTATGCTATTCCAGTACCCTATACCCTGACAGCTGCCCATTAGGGGTAACACCTTGTTTCACCCCTCCCTATATAAACCATATGATAGCATAGGAACTCCTCATGTTTAGTCTATCTCACAACTAGCACAGTTCCTGTACTAGCTGCTGAATTCCTAAATCCATTCCTTACTTGTCTATCTCACACTCAGTCTCAGACTCAATCCTTGCAAGTGCAAGCCTTGTTTCAGGTAGATTCACCTTATGCCCCTCTTATGTGTAAGTCCCCAGTCTATGCTCTGGGTTCACACCTTGCAGAAGCTATCTCCAATGTTCTATGTGCATTCCTATCTGGACCACATGTAACATTTTCAGCTATGACCTCATGTGACCATTCAATCACATGCCTTTATCAGGTGGTCCTGAATACTAGCAAAGGTACTGGAGAAATCCTTGGCAAATTCTTCAGCAGCTGGTGCCTTTGCCATTCCTGGTTCTATACCCATTCTGGAGTGATATGAATGTGTGACATCAAATAGCACATGTTCTGTAGCCAAATAAATCCTCAAGTTGTAGTTGAATTGGGCAAGGACAAGCCACTCTGACCAATCCTTCTGTTTCTCAGCTGTAAACAACCATAGATACTGCTGGAGATCTCAGTTGACTCATTCTGTCTGCCCATCTGTTTGTGGATGATATTGAAAACACCTATTTTGCTAAACTTAGTCAGTGTTACTTTTGCAAGTCACATGACCCATGGCTGTGCTATATCATGTGATCTGTAGTCACATGACGAGATTGTACCTCTTACATAATGGTTGTGGCAGTGCCATGACATCATTGGTCTAGACTAGTCTGAACAAACTTGTTAATACTTTATTTCTCTTATCTTTTCATTTCTGTTGAACTTCTCTTCTTCATAATGAAACCCTTTAACATGTAGCTTTAATTACTGCTTCAGAAGTGCACACCATTGAATAGAGATAGTCATACTCCTGTTAGAGAGCAGCATTGCCTCTTTAGGATATAGTAGTCAGTAGATAAGGACATGGTCTGTGCACCTCATGTCATAGTATATAAGTGCTGTCAATCAAGGCCCAAAGACTCTAGTTCAGTCTTTGTGGCATTCTAGCCTCATTCTAAACTCTTAAGTTAGTACTTAGTGGTAGCCTAGATCTTTTGCTGTATAGTGAGGACTGTCAGCTTCATTAAGACTGAACTACTTTGCCTACTCCACCACTTTCCACTTTACTCATACCTTATCATATGCAGATCCCAGCATTAAAGGAAACAAAGCCAGACCCCAGGCTTAAGGGGACCTCTGCATATCTACCTTTTTTTTACATACCTTTTTAAGTAAAATGGTCCTGATAAGGACTTAAAGAGGAGATTACCCTTAGGGCCTCCTATAGTCACCTCATATAGTGATAATTGTTTAATGACAGTCACACTACTATAGTTCCTTTTCATTGATCTACAGATTGGGTACTTATGATATCCACTTTTTTACATTAGTAGTCACTGCTTGATAGGCTATTGACCAAGAGTGGTTGAAGGGGAATACAGATCCTTCAATATAGTATATAGTTGTTTTTCTGAGGATGTTATAATATGCAAGAAGTCTCACCCTTGCATATATGGACAAGTTCTTGCTTGACTCTTTCTGGCCAGATTATATTGCATATCTGGTAGAAATAAGCAAGAATTATAATCCAAACAAAGAGTGGATTGGCTTCCCAGAGTTTAAAGAGAATGCATTAAGGATTCAAGCTATTGAGGAATTAACTCTAGCTCTCAATCTTATTGACTTTAATAACATTCTTGATAACCCAAAATTCGTGGATCTCAACCTCCTTAGCCTAGAGATCAAAGAAGAAAAGGATGATGAAGATCTCCTTTATTCAAATAACTTCTTTGGACCCTATCCTAACTAGGTCACAAGAGAAATAAAGAAAGGAGAAAGCAGGGAACCATCTATTTCCAAAAATGAATTTTACATTCTTTTCCCCTGCCTAAACCACATTCTTCAAAATGGCCCCCTCAAACATGGAGCTCAATAGGCAGATCAATGTGCTGATGGCAACATTGAATGAAACCAACACAGAGTTGGCAAAGCTGATTGAAAGGGTTAGAATTACTGAGGAGGAGACCTTCAAGGCCAAGGATAATGCCTGCAGAGCATGGTGTGATCTCACTGGGTTACAGGCCCAAGTACAAACACAAGGTGCTAGACCAAGTGTACAAGATCAGGCTGCCCCTATAGCACCAACAATATTTAGATACAAAAAGAAAATAGATCCCTTTCCTAACCCAGAAAAGTATGATGGGTTAGCAGATAAATTTGAGAACTGGTTTGCTAGAATAAAAATGTATATAGAAAACAATTCAAAAGCATTTTTTACATTGTGCAAACAAGGAAGAGGAATTTATTCCAGAGTAGGAGATCTGGAAAAAGATATTGGAGGAGCTATGACATAAGCCTGTCTAAAAATGATCCAATATGAAAAAGTTAATGACCAAGGCTACTATGGGTGGCCCTCTATGGAAGAAATGGAGAAAGAACTCAGAGTCTGGTTTATAGCTAGAAATAGAAGAGATATCATCAGAAAGAAACTGATGAATATTAGACAAGAACAAAAAGAGAGGATTCACAAGTTCCTCACAAGATTTGAGGCTCTATATGAAACCAACATCATATGGGAATCCAAAGCAATTACTGCCCTGGAAAATGGTAAAATTCAATATCAAAAGAGAGTTGTATATCAGAGGTCAAAGAATCAATGATTACAACACACTTAGGGATAGGATCCTTAAGTTGGGAGAGAGCTTTGATGCTCTCTTTGTTAACTCTTGAAAGGGGGGCACATTCTCTTATAATGCCCAAAATAAAGGAAAAGGAAGGGATCCCAATGCAATGGATATTGACACAGTTAACACAAGGCAAGCAGGTCCGAATACCTGTTATAATTGCAGTACTAAAGGGTATTTTGCCAAAAACTGCAAAAAGCCAAGCACTCAGTGCCCAGAGTGCAAATTCAATCAAGGAGGGCACCATTTCAGTTGTAGCAAGTACAAGAAGAAAAATGTACAAGCTATGGCTGGACATGATGGCCAGGAATCTGACATGATAAATGGAGAATCTGAACAATTGAGTTCTCATCAAATTGTTGGAGGAAAAGTGCCTGAGAGAGCAGCTGTCACATGAAATGACATGGCTGATCTTGACATTGCCACCCTCATCAGAGGCCTGAGGCCTGAAGAGCCACTTTAAAAGATGTAATTGCTCTTGACAAAAAGGGAAAAGGCAAAGCCAACTAAGGAATCTGGAACCTCAGAAGGCAACAGACAAAGTTTTATTTGACAACTATTTTAGTTGTCTTGACAGGGACTATGGCCATGCCCATAGTGAGTTATTTATAGAAAATATAGTAGAAAACATAGATAAAAAGGTAGTATCATGTAAAATTGTAGGCACTAATGGATGCATACCTGTACATAGCACATCAAGAGTTACAGGTTTTGATATATATGCTGCACAGTTGGTAGTAGTTTTCAAAGAAGGGAAGGCACTTGTGGATACTGAGATACAAATGGTGATTCCAAAGGGGTTCTATGGGAGGCTAGTATCTCAATCTGGACTTGCTTCCAAAAAGGCAGTAGAAGTTGAAGCTAATATTATTGATTCAGACTATAGGGGAAATATTTTCATTCTCCTGTTTAATTATGGAAAAGAAGACTTTAGTGTATCAGTTGGTGATAGAATAGCCCAACTGATCATTGAACAAATCAGTATCCAATCCCTAGAGAAAGTTGATGATTTGAAGATTATCAGCAGGGATAAGAAGGGATTTGATAGTACCAGAATTCAATATATCACTATAACTGAGATCAGGTCCCACAATGGGCTTGCTGCATGGGAATACAGGCTTAATTCAGTTAAAATCAGAAAAGAAACAAAAAAAGAAATTAATGACAATCCCTTTGATATTCTGGATCAAGTCTGGGTCAGGCAATGCAATCAAAAAAGGGAATTGTCCCTAAAAGTACAAGTGGCATACTACACCACAAAATCAAACATGGTTAAAGTAGATGCCTTGCTAGACAGTGGGGCAAATGGAATTTTTCTAGACAAGAACTGGGCAAAAGGTCATGATATACTATTGACCAAACTAGAAAAGGCAATACCAGTATTTAATATTGATGGAACAAAGAACTCAGCAGAAGATATTACTCATACTGCTAAGCTAATACTTGATTATGAAGGACACAGAGAGAAGGTTATAGTAAAAGTAACCAATTTAGGAAAAAATGACATGATTTTGGGATATACTTGGTTGAAAAAGCATAACCCCTCCATAGATTGGCAGACAGGGGAAGTTACCCTCCATCATTGCCCACAATCATGCTACCTACTTTGAGAGCAAACCTGTTTTATGCACTCTCTCCTTCAAAAAGAATTGGAAAATACAAAGTTTGTATATCCAAAGATAAAAGCTCTGGAAAAGAAACCTGAAAGGGAAGCCACTGTAGATAAACTGGTTCCTTCACAATACTTTCATGAGTTTTACAATGTCTTTTCCAAAAAATCATCAGAATGGATGCCTGTGTTGAAACCATAGGATCATTGTATTGTTTTAAAAGAAGATTTTTGACCAAAGAAAGTGAAAATCTATCCCATGTCCCCAGAGGAATGAGAAGAAGTAGACTTTTTCATTGATGAACAGTTGAGAAAAGGTTATATATGACCCTCAAAGTCATTACAAACCTCTCCTGTTTTCTTCATTCCAAAGATGGAAAAAAGAGAATGGTACAGGATTAGCAATACTTGAATAATTGGACAGTCAAAAATAGCTACCCATTGCTGCTGATCTCAGATTTAATTGATTGCCTAAAGGGTTTTAAGCTGTTTATGAAGATGGATCTTTACTGGGGCTATAACAATATTTGAATGAAAGAAGGCAACAAATGGAAAGCAGCCTTCACCACACATAGGGGAAGCTTTGAACCCCTTGTCATGTTCTTTGATCAATTAAATTCACCAGCAACTTTTCAAACCATAATAAATAACATCTTCTATGATATGCATGCTTGTGTTATTATCTATATGGATGACCTCTTAATCTTTACAAAAATGGACAATCAAGACAAACACAATGCAGTTGTCAAGGAAGTGTTGAAAAGATTAAAAAACCATAATCTCTTTGTAAAGCCAGAGAAGTACATCTTTTCTACCAAAAAAGTAGAAATGTTAGGCATGATTGTAACCTCTGAGAGAGTCTACATGTTTGATGACAAAGTAAAAGGGATAATGGAATGGCCAGTACCAACCACAGTGAAAGGAGTTCAAGGTTTTCTAGGACTCACCAACTTCTACTGAAGATTTGTTAAAGATTTCACAATAGTGGCTAGACTACTTAACAATCTT
>JBBPKE010000590.1:0-15715 GCA_038089095.1 Tylopilus orsonianus | reverse complement strand
ATAATGGCAAGGCCATTGAATGACCTAACCAAGAAGGATAAACCATTTGTCTGGATGAATCGACGATAGAAGTTGGCCAGACCAAGGAAGTCTCTGACTCCCTTGACTGTGGTGGGAACTGGCCATTCAAGCACTGCTTTCATCTTATCATCTGAAGCTGACAGTTCTCACTATACAGCAAAAGACCTAGGCCACCACTAGAACTGACTATAAGAGCTAAGCAGATGAGGCTGAAATGCCATAAAGACTAAACTGAAGTCTTTAGGCAATACATTAACAGACATATATATGTTACAGGACTGTGCACAGACCATCTAAGGGCAGGCATGAGAATACTACTAACTACCTATTATAGATATAGTGAGAGAACATTCCAGAACATTCTAGTCTATTGCAGAATGGTGATTAAATACATGTGTTTGTCTAGATAGACCTAGACCAATGATGTCATATGATGTCATAGCACAGCCACAACACTGCCTTTGATTATGTAAGAGGCACAGCCTCATTATGTGACTAGATCATGTGATATAGCACAGCCATAGGTCATGTGACTTGCAAAAGTAACACTAACTACGTCTAGCAAAATAGGTATTTTCAATATCATCTGCCATGTAAATGCTTTTAAGTGTAACAATCATTCCCAGCATTTCGACTTTTCTCACAGAGAAGAAGCACTTGTCTGGTTTTATGAATAGATTGTTTTCTTTTAATCTCCAAAGGACTTCCTTTATGATCCTGTCGTGTTCTTCCTGATTTTCTGAAAACATAAAGATAAGGAGATCGTCCATATAGACAATACAGACCTGATGCATGTTGTAAAAGATATCATTCATCATATTTTGAAATATGGCTGGGCTATTGCTCTGCTCAAAGAACATGACCAACAGTTCAAAACTGCCACAGTGTGTAGTAAACACTGCCTTCCATTCATCTTCTTTCTTTATTTGAATATTATTGTATCCCCATCTCAGATCCATCTTTGTAAACATCTTTGCTCCTTTGAGTTTATCGATAAGATCTGATATTAACAGAAGGGAATAACTATTCTTGACCATCCAGTCATTTAGATACCAGTAGTCCTGGACCATTCTCTTTTAGCCATCTTTCTTAGGTACAAAGAAGACTGGTGAGGTCATTGGTGACTTGAATGGGTGGATATAGCCTTTCCTCAATTGTTCATTGATAAAGTCATTAACTTCTTTCCTTTCTTCAGGTGACATTGAATAGAATTTGGCCTTTCTTGGCACAAAGCCTGGCTTAAGATCAATTCTGTGATCCCAAGGTTTGTGAACTGGCATCCTTTCTGAAGACTTTTTTGAAAAGACATCATAGAACTTGTGCAGATACTGTTTTGGGACAAGTTCTTCGACTGTGGCTTCTCTCTTTTCAGAAGGCTTATCTAAAGCCTTAATCTTCGAGTAAACATGAGATGTGTTTTCTATTTCTTGATCGATCAACAATCTCATGAACACCATTCTATCTTTGAGAAGGTAGTAACTTCTTGGGCATCTCCGAAGTTTCACATCTCTGGTTACCCAATTTATTTCAGGGTTATGCTTTTCTAGCCATGTGAACCCTAAGATGAACTGGTTCTTCCCCAAGTCAGTTACCTCTACCATAATCTTCTTTTGATGTCCTTGGTAATCCATGATTAATTCAGTGGAATGGGTTATATCTCATGCTGAATTTTTGATGCCATCAACATTAAAGACTGGTATTGCCTTTTCTAAAAGTACCATCTTGATTCCGTTTTCTTCAGCCCACTTCCAATCAAGAAAGCTTCCATTAGCTCCACTATCCAGGAGCACTTGAACTTTCTTCATATTCCCTTTTTTGGTCAGATTAGAGATCTGGACCTCAAGGTTCATCTCTTTTTGATAGTTTATACTGTGTACTAAGATTTATTCTGGAAAATCTGAATCCATTCCATACTTTTTTTGTATTTTTGTTGTGACCAAATTAAGCCTGGATTCCCATCCAGTACACTTGTTCTGAGGCATGGTCTCGGTTATGAAATTAACTTCTGTACTACCAAAAGCTCCTTTACCTTGCTTAGTTTCTTCTAGTGAAGCCACTTCCGATAGTGGTGCAATGTTGATCTGCTCTATGATTAATTGAGTGATCCTATCTCCTACTGCTACCTTGAAGTCTTTTTTTCCATGATTAAATATGCAAACAAAGATCTCTCCCTGATAGTCCAAATCTATCACTCCTGCTCTTATATCAATCATTTTTTTCAAGGCTAGATTGCTTCTTGGAGCAACTCTGCCATAGAATCCTTTTGGAATCTGGACTTGAATATGGGTATTTACAAGTCCTTGTTGTCCCACAGGGATCTTGGTTTATTTGGCTGCATATAGGTCATGGTCTGCTGCAGTTTCCGATCCTTGGGTCAGAATTTTAGCTAACTCTGAGGTTTTATGTATTTTTATAGGTTTTAAGGTTTTCATAAGGGAATATATGTCTGATACTAATTTGGTATTACAATCTAGCTCACAGTGGTCATTGCCATTGTCCCTGTCAAGTGCTTCTAGTGCTTTAAAACTGTTCTGAAAATTAAATATAGACTCCTGTCTGTGAGTCTTCTGAGGTTCCAGATTCCTCAGTTGGTGTGCCCTTTTCCCTTCCTCTCCAATGCCATAGCATCTTTTATTGCCGCAATGGAAGCCTCTGAATCCAGGTCTTTGACAAGCTTGGCTATGTTGAGTTTTTGCTGGTTGTCCCAGCATGCTGCCACTCAATCCAGTACTTGAGTTTCCTTGCCAGCACCGAAAGCCACTGCTTGAACCCTCTTTCCTTGGGCTCTTCCATTGAAGCACTTTGAACACTCTTACCTATGTCTGCCATTAAAGAAATGGCACTCAGCACATTCCTTATTTTTCAGTTTCTTACAATCACAGGCAAAGTGATTTCCTCTGCAATTGTAACACCCCTTCATGGTGGTGTTGACATCCATGGCATTAGGATCCCACGCTCTTTGGGGTCGAGATGACCCTGCTCCAACATTACTATATTGGGCATTATTCCTTCTGTATACACCCCCCACAGTTGTAATAAAGAAGATGTCTTGCACCTCTCCAATTGCTTCAATATTTTTTAGCATTACTCTTATGGAGAGACTGCACTTTTCTTGGTAGAAAAGCTGCCTTTGTATTTCTTCTTTTACATTCTCTTCCAGAATGCATACTGCTGTTATTTCTTCTATGAATTCCAGGTCATAGATTCCACAGAATCGAGTCAGGTAATTGTGGGTAAATTCCCACATGCCCTGCTTGTATGCTTTTAGCTGGTTCAGGATGTAATCCCTCTGGTTCCCAGCTAAGAATCTTATTCTCAATTCTCTTTCTATTTCTTCTACTCCTAGCCAGCAGAAGTCCTCGAGTGTTTTATTGTTATTTTTATACTGCTTTATTTTAATTCTTGCCCAGGTCACAGCTGCTATTCCCTGGGGAGTTTTGAGGCTTCCAACTCAAGACAAGATTCCTGCCATTACTCATTCCTCCATAAAGTAAACATTTTTATTATAACTTAAAAACATTTGCATAGATGTCCACCAGTTCTCAAAGTTACTACCCTTTTCATTGAACTTCCCCAGGTCTGGGTAGGGGTCAACCTTTTTAACAAAGGTCCAAGTAGCATTTCCTGCTCCTTGTATGGCTGCTTTCAGCTCACATTTTTCCTTTTTGAGCCTAGAGACTCACTTTAATAGATTGTCAACTGCTCTTTTCAGAGTGTCGATGTCATTGCCACTTCCTGAGGGTTCTCCAGACATTCTTAGACTTGGTGAGGAGAACATAGGGGATGAGGTGGGGGTTTCTGATGATGAGTTCTGGAGATCCCAAGACACTTTGTCTGATCTCTACAGATTCTTGTTCAATGAAGACTTCTTCTTCATCTTCAAGGTCTGGTACATCTAAGATCTCATCTGTGAAGTCTTCAGGGTAGTAGAGCACTAGATCATCAAATTCTAGTGCCTGTCTTTCGCCTCTTATTGGCTCTGGTGGTGGAGGAGTGGGATAGTAGTTGAATCCTTCATTTGTATCATTAGGATTGACTTGCTCTAGAGCAAAGTGTTCCCAGAACTCGAGTGTTCTGGTTAGCTGCTGACAAAGTGCTTCTTCATAGGCTTTCTTGGTCAGAAACATCTATATGTAGATAGGGTGCAAAAATGCAAAAGTATACTACTGTCTGGAGAACTTTGTTCCCTCCAGATGATCTCTGGTCAATAACCTCCCAGATGATCCTACTAGTGTGAAAAGTGGAGTCATGAGCTCCTGAATCGAAGTTCAAAGAAAGAGAACTATAGTAGTAGAGATGAACACAAATCTATTCGAGCCGCTTGAGGCTATCTCCAACAGTACCCTAATGTATGCTATTCTCTCTTGCCCCTATCTGGGCCACTTTACTGACAAAAATGAATCACAGGCAAAAGTATATAGGTAGGTCCCATTAAGCCTTGGGTCCAGCTGTAGCTACCATTTAATGATCAGTAATCAATAAGAGTAGTGGAGTGGGGGTAAAGTGATGAAGACTAGTTCTAATGAAGCTCTTAGCCTTCACCGTACAGTGTCTAGCTTCAAGCCCACTGATACTAGCTTAAGAGATTAGAGGATGAGGCTGAATGCCACAAGAACTAGTCTAAAGTTCTTGGGCTGTCGCATTCAAGTATATATACTACAGCAATCTATGCTAACTATGCTACTATGACTAAAGATACACTTCTATTGTATCTTCTGACTAAGGTGATGCACAGCATCAGTAATCTGCTAGGTAACAAGGTTTAATACTCACTATCTAGGTTTCCCATGAGGCACTGGCTTCTAATGGAAGTAAAGCTGTACTGATGGTGATTAACTGTCAGATGAAGATTAAATACATGAGGTTTCTATCCCCATTTAGTCTAATTAAATAAATGGTGGAATTTCCAAGCGATGTCTCAAGCTTCAAGGGAATTACATAATATGTCTTAGCTCATGCTGGTAGATCCAGTACTCTTGTGAGGAACTAAGTTATTTAAAGTCTAAAACTGTACAGAGCTTAGGCAAGAGAGTGACATGGTCATGTGATGCAAAAGCTGACTAAGCTGTGAAATTACTATACTGTCAGCACAGCTTCACTTCCATTTGATGGAAGCTACTGCCTTATGGCAAATCTAGATAGCAAGTATTAAACCTTGTTACCTAGCAGTTCACTGATGCTGTACATCAAACTTAGTCAATAGATACACTAGCATCATATCTTTAGTCATTAGTAGTTAGTCAGCTAGATTGCTGCATATATATATAGTCCAATGCAATAAGCCCAAGAACTCCAGACTAGTTCTTGTGGCATTTAGCCTACACATCTACTCTTATAAGCTAGTATCCAGTGAGCTTAAGGCTAGGTGCTATATAGTGTCAGGCTAAGAGCTTCATTAGAACTAGTCTTCTCACCTTACCCTCACACCACTACTTTTATTGATTGCTGATTGTTAAATGGTAGCTACAGCCAGATCTGAGGCTTAATGGGACCTATGATTACCTTTGCCTGGGCACTTATTGCCTGTGTTACCCTTTTTAAGTAAAATGTCCCAGATAGGGGATTAAAGAGGAGATACACTCTAGGCTTTCCTGAGGTCACCTCAAGCAATGATAATCGGTTAAAGCCAGCCTCCTTATGACAGTTCCTTTTCTTCAAACTTCAGTTTAGAGGCATGTGATGAAGCTGACAACCCAGTATACATCAGAGTTCCTGAGCTTACACAAGTACTAACTCTTAGAAAATAGAGGTTTTGGGCTAGAATGCCACAAAGACTAAACTAAAGTCTTTGGGCATTGATTGACAGCATTATATACTACTACAGGTGAGTACCCTAGCAGTCATTATGTAAGGTATCTTGGTAAGTCCTTTGTAACTAAGTTTAATATATCAAAGCATTACTAGTAATGCTTTATCAGAACATTCTGATGGAAGAAGTGGTAATTAAAAGGAAGTGCCACTCTATTGGCTTTAGAAGTACATAGCACAGAAATTAAAAGGAAGGCCTCATGGCTGCATATCTCCTTTTAGTAAGTCTAAAGGCACATTAAATCTGCCTTTGATCCTTTGGTCATTTATGTCTTTTACCATGTGTTAGTCACATGTGAAGCGATTATATAAGTGATTTGCTTCATTACCCCCTTCTAAGGGTCAGATTCCAGATGACCTATAATTGGGTCACATTCCATAAAATTTTCATACTTTTGAAATCCTAGATCTTCGAAGGAAGCATTAACCATTCAGAGCTGTCTCAGTGTCCCTGGGTTCTTTTTATAGAAATTGTTGATTGCATTCTGGGCATGAGTGAGATTACTTTGTGGCTTCCATGTTCGTTCTTCCTCAGTGTAGCCCCTCCAATGGACTAAAAACTGAAGTCCTTTTCCTTTGAGGCATACATTAACAATATGGTCCACCTCCCATTTCTCTTCTCCTTCATTGTTTATGATTGCCAGGTTCAGTGATGTAGTCGGTTGCCTGGGTAATCATTCTTTATATGGCTTCATACAGCTTACATTCACAATAGGGTAAATGCACATATGATTTGGTAATTTTAATCGAACCACATTATTATCAATGACCTCTTCGATTTTATAAGGGCCAATGTATCATTCTGTTAACTTGGATGAGATCCTTCCTGATTTTTGAAGATTGAGGTTGGAAGTTGATAACCAAACCTTATCTTTTACATTGAACTATTGGTTACTCCTTCAAAAAGATCCCCATTGCTTCATTTTTTCTTGTGCTTTCAATAGACTTTCTTTTGTGTTGTTTAAGATGGTTTTCATTATGGAGGTGAAGTCAAGGGCCTCCAGTGCTTTTACTGTTATTGGTTCAATTCCCATTCTTGGATGGTATGTCTTTGTTATTGCAAATGGAGCCTTTTTTGTTAATGAATATTGTTAGCTATTGTAATTGAATTGAGCCATAGACAACCATTCAGACCATTTGTGTTGTCTTTCAGCAGTATATAATCACAGGTACTGTTGTACATCACAATTCACCCACTCAGTTTGTCCATCTGTTTGTAGGTGAAATGCCATTGACAGCTTTGGAGTTATCTTTAGCAATTTGCATAGATCTTTCATAAAGTGTGATGCAAATTGCAGTCCTCTATTGCTTACAACCATTTTTGGTAGACTGTGGTGTTTCCATACATTATCCCTGTATAGTTTTGCCATTCCCAATGCTGTTATCGTTTTATTTGTTGGGATTAATTCTACTTCTTTTGATAACCTATCCATGACTACTAGGATAGTATCAAATCCATTTGACTTTGGGAGATCTGTAATAAAGTCTGCACTGATATCCTCCCATGATCTTTCAGGGATTTCTAAGGGTTTTAGCCCTCCTGCTGGTAACTGGTTGGAAGGCTTCATTCTGGCACAGCAGTTACATTTACTGCAATATTCCTTTATGAGGGTTCTTTGTCCTTCCCATCTGTAATAGCGGCTGACAAGTTCATAAGTCTTGTCTGCCCCATAGTGTCCTGCCACAGTAGAATCATAATAAAGTTCAATGATTCATTGGCATAAGTTTCCTTCATTCAGGACAAAGATTTTCCCTTGGAATTCTTTTGATTCTGAAGAAGTCTCTTGTGCTTCTTTTACTTCTTCTAATATCTCTTCTTCAGCCATTCCCATATTTACATAAGTTGCCTGTACTTTTGATTTGGGTATCATTGGTACCCCTTTGTTGTCTTTATTGACTCCTTTTGCATGGTCCAGTCTTCTTGATAAAGTATCTGCTTTTCCCATTGTGATTCCTGCCTTTTTTACTAATTCAAAATTGAATCTTGATAAGAATTGTGCCCAACGGGCCTGCCTTCAATTCAGATCTTGACTTTTCATGAAATATTGGAGGTTATGATGATCTGTCCATATTTCAAACTTATGCTTTGCTCCTTCTAAATGATGCCTCCATTGATCTAAAGCATTTATGATTGCTAATATTTCTTTGTTGGCAATTGGGTAATTTCTTTGTTTGACCGTCATTAAGTGTGAGGAAAATGCAACAGGGTGCCATTTTCCTTCTTTTTCTTGTGATAACACCACTCCCATTGCAAAGTCTGATGCATCACATTCAACTTTGAATGGTTTGTCCTTATCCAGGTAACTCATTGTTGGCGCTTTTGTAAACATTTCTTTTAGATCATTGAATACCTTTATCTGAAGCTCTCCCATTTGGAATGGAGTGTCCTTCTTGGTTAAGTCATTTAAAGGTCTTGCTTTTATGGCAAAGTCTTTTCCAAATCTTCTATAGAAATTTGCCAATCCCAAGAATCCTCTAACTTGTTTTAGGTTGGTTGATACTGGCCAATCTAAAATTCCATTTACTTTATCTTTGGCCATTTCTATTTCTTCTGGAGTTACAATCATTTCTAACATTTCTACTCTTTTTGTGAAGAAAATGCATTTTTCTGGTTTTACAAATAGATCATTTTCTTTCAACCTTTTTAAGACTTCTTTTACGATCTCGTCATGTTCATTTTGATCATTGGTGAACATAAAGATCAGGAAATCATCCATATAGACAATGATGCATTTGTTCATGTCATAGAAGATGTTATTCATCATTGTTTGAAATGTTGCTAGGGAGTTTGATTGTCCGAAGAACATTACTAAGAGTTTGAAGCTTCCCCTATGTGTTGTAAAGGTAGCTTCCCATTTGTGTCCTTTTTTCATTCAGATATTATTGTATTCCCACTGTAAATCCATTTTTGTGAACAATTTAGTTTCCTTTAGGCAATCAATTAGATCTGAGATCAGCAGCAATGGGTAGCTATTCTTTTCTGTCCAACTGTTTAGGTACCAATAGTCTTGTATCATTCTTTTCTTCCCATCTTTTTTTGGTACAAAGAATACTGGTAAGATTTGTGGAGACTTTGAAGGTCGAATATATCCTTTTCTTAATTGTTCATCTACAAAAGAATCTACCTCCACTCTTTCTTCAACCGACATTGGGTAGATTTTTGCCTTTTTTGGGATGAATTCTTCTTTTAGATCTATACAATGATCCCAGGGTTTTTCTTTCAGCATTCTTTCAGATAAAGTTTTTGAAAATACATTGTAAAACTCATGGAGGTACTGTTTGGGCACCAATTCCTCCATTATTTTCTCTTTTTTTTCTTCAGCCTTTTCTAATGCTTTGATCTTTGGGATCATTATATTTAGGTTTTCTATCTCCTTTTGTAGGAGGCTTCTCATGAATACTGTTCAATCTCTTAAGAGATAGCACATTCAGGGGCATCAGTGCATCTTAACTTTCCCTGTTACCCAATTGATTTCAGGGTTATGCTTTTGTAATCAGGTGTACCCTAAGATGAAGGTGTTTTTTCCTAGGTTAGTTACTTCAGCAGTTACCTTTTCTCTATGTCCTTGATAATCAATTATTAATTCTACTTGGTGTGTGATTTCTCCTGTGGAATTCTTTGTTCCATCAACATTGTATACTGTGATGGGTTCTTTTAACTCTTTAACTGGAATTCAGTTGTTTCGTGCCCATGTTTGGTCAATGAATAACCCATTGGCTCTGCTGTCTAGAAGAGCATTGACCTTTCTTATTTGGAGCTTTTGTGTTTGAGGGGCCACTTCTATTTTTATTAAAAGTTCCTTTTTTGTTAAGACATTTCTAACCAAGATTTGATCTGGAACTTCAAATTCTGTGTTTTTTTTTTTGACTGAATTAAGCCTGCATTCCTGTGCAGCAAGCCCTTTTTGGGTCCCGGTCTCAGTATTTCTATTCTTTATAGAAATTGGACTATGGCTTTTCATCATGCTATAACCTGTTGTTAAAATATTGACCAGTGCACTTTAGCTTTCCATATACGGTAATCATTACATAAGCTTAGAGCGTACACTTTGCTACAGTCTCTTAGTTTATTTCCTCAGTAGCTTGATATCTACTGAGGGTAAGCTCTATTTTCATAGGCATTTACTACTGTACTAACTATTGTAGATTTCATAGGTAGTTATTACGTTTTCCTCATAGCTCCTATCTATTTTCTTCAAAACCTGGCTTATGTCGCCTACTGTAGTGGACAAGCCACAAGGCCCACAGAATACAGACCCCAAAACCCTTAGCCTCATCTGACAAAGGACTTATCCAGGCTCCCACATTAGAGCTCACTAGAATATTCAACCTTTAGACCAAATAAGCTAGAACTGGGGTTCTAGCCAGCATATTGGCAGCTTTATGTACTCTGTACTACTGCACACAGACCATGCTATGCTCTACCCTATCTATTCTAATACAGGAATTGCCCTGGTAGACTAGGTGATTGTTAGACTATCTATGATAGGTCCAATACAATGGCAGTGAACTATGAGTCATGCCCATTTACTAATGATACGTGAGTATCGGCCTCTTTATACCTTTATGTAAGAGTCCAAGGGTATTGTCTGGGGAACCAGCTATCTTTAATACCAGTGGTCTAGAGCCCTTATGTAAGCTCTAACCCTTTAGCTATCTCATAAGCTCACTAACTCCTTAGCTAGCACTGATGTAAGCTTTAACCACTTAGCTAATTCCTTATTGATACCTCTAACCTAGGGTTAACTTTAGATTAACCATGAAGTGGCTGCTTCATCACTCCCATTCTATGGTCAAGATACTAGATCAACAATCTAGAAGTGACCCATACTTTTGCTTTCAGGTGGTGTTTCTCTTTTAAACTTTTTCATATGCAGTAGCGACTGCAGATTGTGTGTGGGCTGATCTTTACCCCATTGTAGAACATTTTTTTCTTTTTCTTCTTTTTATGTTTGTCAATACTGAATATTTCATTTTCTTTGGCAGCTCTCTTGCATTTGACTTTTTTTTTTTTTAAAGTCTTTTTAAAGGAAATCAAGTACTTTTTGATCAGCTTGAAGCTACTTTGTTTGACTCTTGTAATGTTCCAGCTATAAGCCCCTTTGAAGAGGAAAAGACTTTCAGAAAAAAAAAATTGACTGTTGAGGGGCACCGTTTGGTTAAGCCCTTGTAACTCTTCAGCTGTTCATCTCTTCATTCATTCTTCTCTAAGCCTTGTACATTTGTCACTTTGCTTCTGCTTGTTCCTTGGTGTAATGTTCCTTTGTATATTTCTCTCTCCTACTCCCCCAATATTTCAGCTGACAAGCCTGCGACAGCAGGTTGGGCAGCACCCATGATGTGAACTGAAACTTTCCATTCAGGGATATATTCAGAGGAAAAAAAGTGACCTTTGTTTGATCATTTTCTAAGGGGAAGACTCCCCCATGCTCATAAGAGCCTGCTAGCAGTTTTGAAGTCATGCTGAGGGCTCCTGTTCTAGAGTAAAACTTTTCTATAAACACTTTCTCGTGTATGCATCTGCTTGTGCAAAGGTTGTTTGTTCTTTTTCTTCATTTTCATTTAGGTTCAGATGGGCTCTGTTTCAAACCTGTATTTATTCTTTTTTCAAGAATAATGGCCTTTCGGCCCTCTTCATTACCCATTTTCTGCCTCCTTTAGCATATGTGATCTTGTCTTTATCACAAATCATTTGTCAGCTATAGTGCCATTTGCTCAATGTTTGCATCTTGGTCTTTGATAGTAGTGGCATGGGTTACTTTCACCTATTCATTAGATCACTTTGGTACTTTCCCTTTCATTGGACTTTCACTCTTGCATACCCTAAATTGGGTGGCTACTAGACCTTTGTTGGGTACTATTTCCCTAATCATGATCTCTTGTGATTACTTTTCACCTTTGCTTGGCTTTCTCACTGACGGTTTGCTTGTTGTACTTCTCTTTGATATTTTTGTTTGACTTTCCCATAATTGGCATTCAGCATGTTAGGCTATAGCCTAGGTACTTTGTCATTTTCCATATTTTCTGCTTTTTATTTGTGACTTCCGGTAATCGGCAATAAAAGCCTCATTTAGTCGTTTTATTGCTTCGAGTCTTCTGGGTCATTGGACTCTTTCATGCCATGTAGGTGTTCCTTTCCATTGACTTTCATTAGCATTACTGCGAGCACTTTAAGCAATCTTGCTCAGGACAGGCATGACTAAAAGAAATCTAAGGAGTCCAGTTTATTGAGGTTTCCGGTGCCTGCCTAAAGGATGGGCTTTTCACCTGGAGGGTGTGTCCAGATCTTCTCTGGTCAGGTGTATGGCATTATTTATACTTGCAGCCTTGCTTATACAAGTACAAATGTTTTCGCTATACATCAGCAGTAGACATCCTGTTATTCCTTTATGGGCTCTTGTCATTGCCTATGTGACTCCTAGGTGGTATCCTTTGCTTTATTGCCTTGTCAAATCCTAGAGATGGAGGTGACATCTTTGCTTTTCTTGCTTTTATTATCCAATATGGCTTTGGATCACCTCTAGCTTTATTTACTGACAGGCTACCATCAAGACCTAAGTATATCTCTTTCAACACACAGTTAAATGTAGCCTATACTTTTCTCTTGTTGCTCTTTTTAGATAACCAGGTGGGCTAACTCAATGGCCTTTTAATGTCTCAGAGCACTGCCAAGGACAGGGACTAGTTTAAGGTCTTTGCAGACTATGGTAGTTTAACATTATTGCGGATGCACCTTCCTTTGTTCTTTTCTTTTCTGGATGTGTTATCCCATGATAGTCTGCATCTCTTCTCTTTCATAGTCAAGTGCACTTGTCAATGCATGTACCTTATGCACAATTCCATTAAAGTAGCAGTACAGAGGCATTTATACACTTAATCACTCCCCCTAGAGATTAGAAGGGTTTCCTTTAAGCCTAGGGTCCAGCTTATACACAGCAGAGTATCAGGTAGGCCCTTTAAACATATGGGCAATGACTTTTATAGAGAGTGGGGATTTGTTAGTTCTAGTTTAATGTAGTGGACAAGCCACAAGGCCTGCAAAATGCAGATCCCAAAACCCTTAGCCTCATCTGACAGAGGACTTATCTAGGCTCCCACATTAGAGCTCACTAGAGTATTCAGCCTTTAGATCAAATAAGCTAGAACTGGGGTTCTAGCCAGCACATTGGCAGCTTTATGTACTCTGTACTACTGTACACAGACCATACTGTGCTTTACCCTATCTATCCTAATATAGGAATTGTCCTGGTAGACTAGGTGATCATTAAACTATCTATGGTAGGTCCAATACGATGGCAGTGGACTATGAATCATGCCCATTTACTAATAATACGTGAGTATCGGCCTCTTTATACCTTTACATAAGAGTTCGAGGATATTGTCTGGGGAACCAGCTATCCTTAATACCAGTGGTCTAGAGCCCTTATGTAAGCTTTAACTCTTTAGCTATCTTGTAAGCTCGCTAACTCCTTAGCTAGCATTGATGTAAGCTTTAACCACTTAGCTAATCCCTTATTGATACCCCTAACCTAGGGTTAACTTTAGGTTAACCATGAAGTGGCTGCTTCATCTACCCCCACTGGCTCTAGTCACCATAAGCCTCCATTTCCATTTTCTTTTCAGTTATGACTTATATCTTCTAGTCTATCTTTACCCTAGTCACTATAAGTCCTTCTTTACTTTTTCTATCCAATCTAGTAAGAGTTCTCTTTTGTGATTTCTAATTCCTTACTTAGTGATCCCTCCCCTCATTATCACTTCTCTTTATTACCTTCCTTTGTACCAGGCCTAGCCCTGCCAGTCCTAGTATCCCCTTCTTTCATATAACCCATGCTAGCATAGGAACTCCTCATGTTTAGTCTATCTCACAACTAGCACAGTTCCTATACTAGCTGCTGAATTCCTAAACCCATTCCTTGCTTGTCTTCCTTGTGTTTGATCTCAGACTCAATCCTTGCAAGTGCAAGCCTTGTTTCAGAAAGATTCACCTTATCACATCTCTGCATGTAAGTCTCCATTCTACACTCTGGGTTCACACCTTGCAGGAGCTATTTCTGAGGTTCTATACACATTCCTATCTGGACCATGCATAACAAAAGACTAAACATCTCCTCTGATCGGCTAGTGTCTACTACACCACACTTTTGAAACACCCTCGATAAATCGTGCCCACCATTCCCCCAAGAAGACCACCTTCTCTGAATCTCTTGAGCTTTTAAAGACATCCATCCACTCCTCTAGAAGACACCTCTAGCAGACCCTCTTTCTCTAGAGAAGAGTCCACTACCTCTGATTCACCTCTTTCTGGCCTAGTTACCCAGGAACACTCTGAACATTTATCTTGTGAGCTCTTGAACCAGCTGAGCATGCAGCTGTCCATTCCATGAGTCCCTACTCCATCATCACCCACTCCAGTTGCTCATCACCCACTCTTTTCTATTCCCACTTGACCATCATCCCCCACTTCCATCATGACTGTGAAACCCACTGAACTCCACCTCGGTTCCCCTGGATCTTTTGATGGCTCTTATGAGTCAGCCATACCCTAGATCACCGCCATCTTCACCTATCTTGTTATCAACAATGAGGTCTACAACTCTGACCTCAAGCGCATTGGCTATGCCCTGTCCCTCATGGACAAAGGATCAGCCAAGAGCTGGGCCCATATCTTTCACCTTTTGAAGATGAATGGGATCACATTCAACTTCGGCACCTGGGCCAAGTTCTACACTGCCTTTGAAGCACAGTTCAAGCATATAGACTTTACTGGAGATGCCATCACCTGGCTGTCTACTCAAAAGATCCACGAGTCATGTATTGGAAACCTCAATCCCCCTCTCAGAGACTACATTGCCTTGTTTCAAGGCAAAGTTGCAGTTGCTCAACTTCAGAATGATGATGTCCTCATTAACTGATTTGCCACTGGCCTTCCTCCTTCCATCAGCTTTCGCATCTTTGCCATGAACCCTGTCCCCAAGACAATAGCTAAATGGTATAAAGCTGCACACTCCATGTACCAGAATAACTTACACAGCCTGGAGGTGGCTGCCTGCCACCAGGGAACTTTTAAACCTTCAATGTGAACCCCCTCCCACTACTGGGAGTTTAAAGATCCTAATGTGATGGAAGTAGATGCTATCTGTGTCCCATGAAAGCTTGACCCCAAGAAGAGAAATCATTGTATTAGAGAAGATTGCTGTTTTCAATGCAGACAGAAAGGACACAGGAATACCGAATGCTCAACCTTTGCATCCTCTCTAACCTCTTCCTCTAACCACTCTACGACCCCAAAAAAGGTCAGAACCACTAAGAATGTCCCTATTCCCTGGTTGGAAGAGATAGACAAAGAAGATTCTGATGAAGAAACACCAAAGAAAACCCCAACTGTAGAACATGTGGATTTTTAGAAAGGAGAACACTCTTGACACATGTTTCTCCTTCTCTCTTGAAATGTACTACCTCTGTAAAACTAGGAATATCAATGTGAATCCCTGTTCAACTCCTAGTACCATCATACACCATGAAAGTCATTGACACCTGTGCCCTTGTAGACTCTGGAGCTCAAATCTCTTGTATCAACTGGAAGTTTGCACAAAAGAACAAACTACCCTACTCTTGCCTAGCTGAACCCTTCGACACCAAGAATGTAGATGCCACCAAGAACAAAGGAGGAACAGTCTGCTTCTCTACCACTCTGTTTGTCAATATCAACAGAATTGCCCATGAAGTAGAGTTCTTCCTTATGAATTGTGACCATGAAAACATCATCCTTGGTCTCCCTTGGCTACTCCAAGCCAACCCCACTATTAACTGGGCTGAGAGAACCCTCACCATCAAAGAAAATATGAGCCAGTCAAAGAAACTTTTTAAACTCTTTACCAATGAC
>JBBPKE010000588.1:2015-14264 GCA_038089095.1 Tylopilus orsonianus | reverse complement strand
GTTCTAAGCATCAGCTTGGTTTCTTTTGAGCATTCACTTTAGATCCACAAACACTCTTCTTATTTGCTTGAACTCTTCGCAAGTTGGAGCGATTGGTCTCATGTTTACCTCAGACATCTTTGAGGTGGGGGAGGAGGATATAGAATGTTGGTTGGGATAGGACAGGTTTGGGTGATTTTTCCTTTTTTATGGATGGAGTTAATTCCTTGACATCCTCTTTGAAGTTCCCAGTATCGAGTACCTTATCCTCAAATAGCTCTGGCCTGTAAATGACCAGGTCATTGAAGTCTAGGACTTCTTCTCTTCTTTCGATCAGAGAGACCGATCTTCTTTCAGTGGGTGGTGGGGAAGGGTAAAAGTCAAAACCCTCATTGATGTCATTCAGGTCGACTTGTTTCAAATGGAATCTCTCCCAGAACTTGAGTGTTCTGAAGAGTTGACCTTGAAGAGCTTCTTGGAAGCCCGGACTTTGGGAGTGGGGAAACATCCATATGTAAAAATTAAAATGTAGACTATATCAGGAGAACTGCATTCCCTCCTGACTGCTCTTGGCCAATAGTCTTTTCAAGCAGTAACTACTAAAATGAAAAGTGGTGTCATGAGCACTTGATTTGAAGATCAACGAAAGTGAACTATGGTTTTATGGCCGACTTTAATCAATTATCACTGCTCAAGGTAACCACCAGAGGCCCTACAGACTTCTCTGCTTTAATCCCTTATCGGAGACGTTTTACTTAAAAATTGGTGCCAAGTGGTGAGTAGGTAGAAGTAAAGGTAATCCCCTAAAGCCTGGGGTCCAGCTATGATTCCCTTAATGCTGGGATCCACATATAACACAGCAAGTAAAGGTAAAAGTGTGGGAGTAGGAGTGATGGTAAGTTTAATCTTAATGAAGCTGACAGCCACACTATACAGTGCTAGCCTAGGCCCACACTAAGAACTAACTATAGGAGACTAGTGGTATAGCTGGAATGCCACAAAGACTAAACTGGAGTCTTTGGGCCTTGATTAACAGCACTTATATACTACTATATGTGGTTCATGGACCATGTCCTTATCTACTGACTACTATACCCTAAAGAGGCAATACTGCTCTCTAACAGGGGCTCTGCTATCTCTAACCAATGGTGTGCACTTCTGAAGCGGTAATTAAAGCTACATGTCAAAGGGTTCCATTATAAAGAAGAGAAGTGCAACAGAAATAAAAGATAAGAGAAACATATATAAGGCTAGACCAGTTTAGACCATGATGTTATTATGATGTCATAGCACAGCCACGACACAGCCTTTGATGAATAAGAGGCACAGCCTTGAGTCACATGATGAGTCATGTGATGAGCACAGCCATAGGTCATGTGACATGAAAAAGTAATACCATTGTAAAAGTAAAAATACGGCATTTTCAACAGATTCTATAAATGGGAAGGCATGCATCTTCAGATAAAAGATTATTATTCCTAATGTGACAAGTGTGCTCAGATAAAGCTAACAAATTAGCTTCCCACTGGTTCTATCAAACTATTGTCAGTTTCTAGTGAACCATGGAAAGAGATTACTACAGATTTCATTATGGATCTGCCAGAAAGTAAAGAATTTGATTCAATCTCAGTGGTTGTTGATCAATTCTCTAAAGAGATGGTATTTATTCCCACCAATAAAATAGTAACTAGTCTCAAAACAGCAAAACTGTATCAAGATAATATATGAAAGCATCATAGACTTCCAGATTCTATTGTCAGTGATCATGGATGAAGTGAATTCACTGGATTACATAATCACTTCACATGTGAACCAGCACATACAAGAGAAACACAATAAACATTAAGTTCTAGCAAAGGTATAAGAGTTAGACTTAATGCAGCTTTAATAATAACCATAAGGAGATAAGTGGCCACAAGGCCTTCTTTTAATTTCCATGCTGTGCATGCTTCTGAACTTCTAAAGCCAATAGAGCAGCTTCTTTTATTAATTACCACTTCTTCCATCAGAACTTTCTAATGAGCATTGCCAGCAATATATTGATTTATTAAACTTAGTTACAAAGAACTTACAAAGATACATTAGGTAATGACTGCTAGGGTACTCACCTGTAGTAGTATATAATACTATCAATCAATGCCCAAAGACTCCAGTTTAGTCTTTGTGGCATTCTAGCCCAATTTTCTATACTCTAACAGTTAGTACTTATATGAGCTTGGGAACTCTGGTGTATACTGGATTGTTGGCTTCATAAGACTAAACTTACCACTACCTGCCCTTACACTACCACCTATCGCTTGACTCAGCATTAAAAGTCAGCTACAGCCAGACCTGAGGCTTAATGGGCTTTCTACAAAATATTTCACTAGGGGTACTTGCTTATCTTCTCTTTTATTGTAAAGCAGCCCAGATAGGGGCAAAAGAGTGCAACATACCTTAGGGCATTGTAAGCAGGTCTCCTTGAGTAGAGCTAAGGAACTGATTATCCCCCTGCACTTATCTATTTTCATTATTCAAAAGACCTTTGGGTCAGGAGCTTGTGACTCTACTTGCAATCATTTTACAATACATTATGTAAAGGGTGTTAGGAAAGGATATTGGCCTAAATCCACCAGGAGGGAACACAGGTATCCTGGTTTAGAACTACAATTCAATTTTTTTATAAAGGATGCTCCAGTGGCTCAAAAATCTCAAATGGCATTATTGCCAAGAATTTGAGGATTACCAAGTGTGGCCTGAGTATCTAGCCTACCTCAGGTACAAAAACTTCACAGTAATTGGGGCTTACCCACAAGACTCAGTCCTAACTTTCCCTGAGTACCTAAAAGCAAAAGAGAAAACATCTAAAAGAAAAATAAAGAGGGAAGAATTTTCTTCTAAAAAATCACTAGAATTTGAGGATTTAATTCCTCAAGAAAACCCATATAGAGAACTCCAGTTCTCTTCAGATGAAGGAGAATCCAAGTGGTCAGACCCCTATCTACCCCCATCAGAAGATCCAAAAGATAAACTATTAGAAAGGATTCAACTAAGGATACCAGATGACCACCTTTTAGTCTGATTACACTCAAAAGGACTCTATTAAAACATCCTGCTCAAGCACCCTATTGTAATGAACATTACATGGTTAATCTAGAATGGAACCCTAAGTTATGGGTACGAAGTAGGGATTAGCTAAGTGGTTGCCAGACATGTGGCCTTAGTTAAGGGTTAGCTATGACATAAGCGCTAACTCCATATAGGGCTATGCCCTAAGACCAGAGATGAACCCACAGACATAATACATATTACGATAAGTGCTGATACCTTTGTATCTTGACTAAGTGTCTATAACTATAAATACGTTATGATAGGACAGACACTACTATATATGGTAGATACCAGTAGGTCTAAAAGGGCTATTACCATATGTAGATGCATGGTCTCATAGTCTGTGCACAGGTCCCTGTAGTATATATACCTGCAATAGTCCCAGCTGTAGTACACAGGCGCACACTCTCGGCAATGGCTGGCATCATGGAGTAGTCACAGAGCTTACATGGACGCTCTCACATAAAGATACATACTGATAGGGCCCAGTGTACTAAGGCACCTTCCTAAGATAGTAGTTGGTAGTTGGTTCATGCACAGTAGTCGGTAGTATAAGTACCCTGCCAATTACCCTGCTAGATCCCCAGATCTAGCATATTGGGATATTCAGTCCTAGTACCTGCTGGTGATGGTCCTGACATAAGTCCACTATGGTGGCGATGGGATGCCTGGTGTTTGCATATGCCCAGGCTAGAGCCTTGTGCTCTACACCAGCTAGAACCCTCAGTTCTAGCTTATTGGGATTTACGCCTAATACTGCTTAGTCAGCTCTGATGGTGGCCTGGGATAAGTTCTCTAAGAAGGCATAAGGGTCATGGCTTGGCGTGTACTGCCAGCCTAGTGGCTTGTCCGCTACACCTATTAAGCAGAATAGACCATCCCTCAAACACACCTACTCTTTCCAATCCCTCAAAAGAATTGAGTATGGACTCAGAACCAACACCAAATCTGGAAATGGAAGATTTGTGAAAACAACTTGCAGATTTACATAGAGATCTAGCAGTCCTTTGAGGACAACAAAATCAGGCTGTACCCACAGTGATACAAGTTACCAAAAGGGTGGATCCTATATCAGATCCAGGATTCTTTGATAGGACATCCATCAAGTTTGAGAATTGATAGACCAAAATGAAATTATTTTTGGAAATGAATAGGGACATCTACTTAGATGATAAAGAAAGGGTTCTCACTATCTTGGCAAGAGTAGAAGACCCAGAGAAACAAGACAGCAGGGCCTCAACTTGGGCCTGAATACAAATAGAAAGATACAAAATGATCTCTGACATGGACAATTGGCCAGATATAGCCAGAATGGATAATGAATTACAAGAAAGATTCCTAGCAGAGAACAGAAAAGATATAGCACTTTAAAGATTAGAAGCATGCTACCAAAGGAAAGATGAATTTATTTACCAATATATCACCAGATTTGAAGGGCTATATAACCATATGTAGTAATTTCAGTGCTTAGTCAGCTTTTGCATCACATGATCATATCACTTTCTTGCTTAAGCTCTGTATAGTTTCGGACTTTAAACAACTTAGTTCCTCACAAGAGTACTGGTCCTACCAGCATGAGCTAAGATCCTATTACATAATTCCTTTGAAGCTTGAGTCATTGCTTGGGAATTCCACCATTTATTTAATTAGACTAAAAAAGGATATGCCTCATGTAGTTAATCTCCATGCTATGCACAATGACAGTTAATCACTGCTTGACAGCAACTTTGCTTCCATTAGATAGAAGCCAGTGCCTCATGGCAAACCTAGATAGCAAGTATTAAACCTTGTTATCTAGCAGCTTACTGATGCTGTGCATTGTGTTAGTCAGTAGATATGCTTGGATTATATCTTTAGTCATAGTAAAGTAGTCAGCAGCTAGTTCTGTTGTATATATAGTGCAATGTGATGAGCTCAAGAACTCCAGACTAGTTCTTGTGGCATTCAGTCTATATCTCTATTCTCATAAACTAGTATCTGTGAGCTTGAAGCTAGACACCGTACAGTGAAGGCTAAGAGCTTCATTAGAACTAGTCTTGCATCGCTTCACCCTCACTCTGCTACCTCTATTGATTGCTGATTGCTAAACAGTAGCAATAGCTGGATTCAAGGCTTAATGGGATTACCATACTATTATCTTTGCCCAGGCATTACTGCCTGTGTTTTCTTTGTCTGTAAAGCAGCCCAGATATTGGCAAGAGAGAACTGAAGCCTACACCCATTGCTATACAGCTTAGGTCCAGGCTCACACTAGTCTAACTTAGAAGAACAGTAGTGGGATAGAATGCAACAAGACTGAACTGAGTCTTGTGCCATGGATTGCATAGGCTTATATACATCTATCTACAGTGCACAGACCACCTTAGGGCTGGCACTATGTCTATATAAAGGATACAAAGAACTACATATATGTGCATATTGCATATGTCATAGAATGTTCTAGAAAGAATAATATTATAGGTTTAGGCTTGTGCAGCAAACTATTAGTAATTGGTCTAGACACTTATGTAAGCGTTGTTATGTAAAACAAGCCATGTCCATTGTCATGTGACCGTGAGGTCAACCCTAATCATTCAATGACTAAGTCAAAGTTTATGTAGATTTAAGTGGAAAAAGTAATGGAAAAAGATGTGTTTTCAACACTACCCCCTGTCTAGAAATCAGATTTCAGATGATCTTGGTCATGTTCATGAGACCAATATTCTTCTGACCATACTCCATTTGGATCCAACTCTAGTCTTCCAACTATGGGTGGCAGTGCTTCGGTATCATTTTCCAATTTTCTCCATGGCATATTGTAAATTTCCATGTGGGTAATCTGCATCCATCTAGGAGCATTGGGATTTTGTTTATGGAATCACAAATAGTGTCTTTCGCATGTGATAAATTACTTTCAGGTTCCCAGGTGCGATCTTCCTTAAGATACCCTCTTTAGTGAACTAGATATTGAAGTTCCCCTCTTTGGAGACAAGAAGCTATAATCCGTTTAACTTCCCATTCTTCAAATCCTTTTTTGTCCACCAACATAGAAGTTGGTTCTATTACAGGTTGATCAGGGAGCCTTTCCCGATAGGGCTTAATGCGACTTATGTTCACTACCAGGTGAATGCACATGTTAGACAGTAATTGGAGGCGCACAGTGTTATCTCCGATTAGGTCTATGATTTCATATGGCCTGATAAATTGTTCTGTTAATTTCAGCGTAAGCTGCATTGAGCGGCAAAGGTTGAGATGGGCTGTGGAGAGCCATACTTTGTCTCTGATCACATAACTTGTCAGTGATCTCCAGTTATGACCCCATGTGATCATGTGATCCTGTGCCTTTTTAAAATTTTTTTCTACATCTCTAAAGGTACCAGAAAAGTCCTTTATAAACTCCATTCCTGCTGGGGTTTTTCCTTCTTTCGGCTCAATTCCCATTCTTGGGTGATATGAGTGTGTAACTTCAAATGGCGCATGGCCAGTTGCTGTGTGAATTTTTGAGTTATAATTGAACTGGGCAAGGCTCAGCTATTCAGCCCATTTATCTTGTTTTTCTGCAGTAAAGAGGCACAAATATTGCTATAGATCTCTATTCACTCTCTCCATTTGTCCATTGGTTTGTGGGTGAAATGCCGTTGATAACTTGGGCATGATCTTTAGCATTTTACATAAGTCTTTTATCACCTGTGATACAAACTGGGGTCCTCAATCCAAGACTATTGAATTGGGGAGCCCATGGATTTTCCAAACATTATCTCAATAAAGTTTTGCTGTTCCCAAAGCAGTAATTGTTTTCTGCATGGGGATAAAACATACTTCCTTCAAGAATCTATCCACAACTACCAGAATTGTGTCATATCTGTTGCTTTTCAGTAAGTCCATTATGAAATCAGCTGAGATTTCTTGCCAAGGCCCCTTTGGTGCTTCTAGAGGTTTCAGAGATCTGCCAGGGAGCTGATTCATAGGCTTCATCCTAGCACATCTGTCACATCTTAATGTGTAATCTCTGATCTGAGATCTTATTCCGTTCTATTTATAATATCAGGAAGCCAGTTCCCATGTCTTCTGTTCTCCCCCATGTCTGGCAAATACCAAGTCATGGAAAAGTTCAATGATCTTTTGCCAAAGATCTTCTTCTTCAGGAACATAGATTTTATTGTCCATTTTTAAGAGTTCTTCTGGAGAACCTTGTGCTTCTTTGACCCTTTGAAAGATCTCTTCTTTGGCTGTTCCCACCTTTATCTTTTTGGTATTTCTTATCTTTTCTTCTGAAATCATCATTATTTCTTTATTATCATTTTCGATGCCGATTGCATGATCTTCTCTTCTAGAGAGTGCATTAGCTTTTCCCATAGAAGTTCCAGGCTTCTTTACTAATAAGTAATCGAATCTAGATAAGAATTGGGCCCATCTGGCCTGTCTTCTATTTAGGTTTTGATTCTTCATAAAATATTGGAGATTCATATGATCAGACCATATTTCAAATTGGTGCCAAGATCCTTCCAGATGGTGTCTCCATTGTTCTAAGGCATTAATTATGGCCAACATTTCTTTATCAGCAATAGGGTAATTCTGTTGCTCTGGAGTCATTGAAGCTGATGAAAATGCTACAGGGTGCCACTTTCCATTTTCCTCTTGGGAGAGCACTGTGCCAGTAGTGAAGTCAGATGTGTCACATTCTAACCAGTAAGGGGTATTTTCATCAGGGTAACTCAGAACAGATGTGGTGGTAAAAGTCCTTTTCAGCTTATCAAAAGCTGCTTGTTCTGTTTCAGTCCATTTGAAAGGGTTATCTTTCTTGGTTAAGTCATTTAAGGGTTGGGCAATTATGGCAAAGTCTTTGACAAAATTTCTATAGAAGTTTGCTAATTCAAGAAATCCTCTGACTCCTTTAACATTCTTTGGCTCTGGCCAATCTAGAATTCCTTTCACTTTGTCTTCTGCCATGTAAATTCCTTCTGGCATTACAATCATTCCCAGCATTTCTACTTTTTTTACTGAGAAGACACATTTTTCAGGTTTGACAAACAGATTGTGATCCTTTAATCTTTTCAACACTTCCATTACCACAGCATCATGTTCTGCTTGGTCATCGGTAAAGGTGAAGATGAGAAGATCATCCATGTAAACAATAACACATTTGTTCATGTCATAGAAGATGTCATTCATTATGTTCTGGAAGGTTGTGGGTGAATTGCTCTGCCTGAAGAACATTACTAAAGGTTCGAACAAGCCCCTATGCATAGTAAAGGCAGCTTTCCATTTGTCTCCTTCTTTCATTCGGATATTATTGTATCCCTATCGTAAGTCCATTTTCATAAAAAGCTTAACTCCTTTTAACCGATCAATCAGATCCGAGATCAATGGTAGTGGGTAGCTGTTTTTAATGGTCCAATCATTTAGGTAATGATAATCTTGAACCATCCGCTTCTTTCCATCTTTCTTTGATACAAAAAAGACTGGTGATGTCATTGGAGATTTTGAGGGGCGGATATATCCCTTTCTTAATTGTTCATCAATGAAGCTATCCATTTCATCCCTTTCTTCAGGGATCATTGAGTATAGCTTGGCTTTTCTCAGCTTGAATCCTTCTTTTAAATCAATTCCATAATCCCATGGTTTATGAATGGGCATCTATTCTGAGGATGTTTTTGAGAAGACGTCATAAAAATCATGGAGGTATTGAGGAGGTACTAGGTCATCAACTATTTTCTCCTGATTACCCTTTGGTTCAAGCACTTTTAATTTTGAATAAATATGTTCAACATTGTTTATTTCCTTATCCAGTAAGGATCATAGAAAAACTGTCTGTTTCTTGAGAAAGTAACAGGTTCGTGGACACCGGTGTAGTTGGACTTCTCCTTTTTGCCAATCTATTTCCGGGTTGTGTTTCTCCAGCCACATGTATCCCAGGATAAAGTTATTCTTTCCGAGATCTGTTACTTCGGCGCTTATTCGCTCTCTATATCCCTCATAGTCCATTATTAACTCTGCCATATGAGTGATATCTCCTGCAGAGTTTTTGGTTCCATCAACATTGAAAACAGGTAATGGTTTATCCAATTTGGTAAGATATATGCCATTACTTTGGGCCCATGTTTTGTCTATAAATAGGCCATTTGCTCCGCTGTCCAGAAGAGCTTCAACTTCTTTCATATTTCCCTTTTCGGTCAAGTTAGAAATCTTGACTTTTAGGTTTATCTCTTTTTTTTGTTTTATGGAGCATACTAAGATGCGATCTGGAATTTCGTCATCTGTTCCATTCTTTTTTTGGATTTTTGTTATGACCGAATTAAGCCTGCATTCCTGTGCAGCAAGCCCTTTCAGGATCCTGGTCTCAGTTTTATCTGTACTTCTGAAAGCTCCTTCACCTCTTTTGGTTTCATCTAAAGAGGCCACTTCTATAAGCATATGAGTTCCTATTTGTTCCAAGATTAATTGGGCTATCTTATCTCCCAATCTAACCTGGAATGGCTCTAGTCCATGATTAAATAGTAGTACAAAGATATTTCCTTGATAATCTGAATCTATTATGCCTGCTCCAGTAGTGATCATCTTCTTGAAAGCTAATCCCGATCAGAGTGCAATTCTTCCATAGAAGCCGTGGGGAATGGCGATTTGGATTTTCGTATCCACAAGTGCCTTCCCTCCTATGGGTACAACTGCTTCTTCTGCAGTGTAGAGATCATGTCCTGTGGCTCTGTCAGAGCCTTTAGCTGGCATCTTTCCATTTTCTAATATTTTAACTCTTACTGGTAGCAATGTAGTATTACAGAAATATATGTCCATAACCTCTTCTTCAGTCATACAAGGTTCTTCATTCAAAGTCACAAAATGATTCGAGGAAACTGTGTCTGAGAAATGACACTTGTTGGCCTTCTGATCTTCCAGATTGATCAGTTGGCTTTTCCTTTTCCCTTCCTGATAACAATGGCCTTGTTTCAGATATTTTGGGCATCAAGGAGGGCAGCAATGGCTGCATCCAAGTCCTTGCCTCTTGTAAGTCTTTTGATGTCACAGGCCCTGGAAGTAGGCCCTTCTTCTTCATCTGCCCAGCTAGTCACCAGTGCAGTCTTCTCTGCATTACTGCTATCCACTGCTCGTACAGTGGTCTTTTTTGCTCCTCTTCTCTTGCAAGAAAACCGATGCCCTCCACCAAGGAACTTACACTTAGGGCATTGTATCTTGGGTGTCTTGCAGTCTTTGACCAAATGGTCACCTTTGCAATTGAAACAAGATGGTTTTCTTACTGTGTCCACATCCATGGCATTTGAGTCCTGTTGATGCATTGAGGACCTTCCTTTTTGGGCATTATTGTAGAATGTGCCCCCCTCTCCCTTTTCAGCCATGTTAAAGGCATCCAAGGCTTGTCCAATTTCCAAGATGTTGGTTCAGAGTTGCAAAAAGTTATAGGTTCTCTTCCCTCTTATGAAGAGTTCCCTGTGTATATCCTTGTTTATTCCTGCTTCTAACCAGTCACAGGCTTGTTCTTCACTTACAAGGTCTTCTTCATAGAGATCAATAAACCTTGTAAGATAAGTGTGTGTTCACTCATTTTTCCCCTGAACACAGGCTTTCATTTTTTTAATAATGATGTCTCATTGATTTCCTGCCAAGAATCTGAGCCAAAGCTCATTTTCTAAGTCATCAAGGCTTGGCCATTGCTTGTTGCCTTGCTCATCCTCTCTTTCGTATTGTGACATTTTTATTTTTGCCCATGTAAGGGCTGATGCTGTTTCAGGCTTTTGAATATCCCCTATCCTGGTCAATATTCCAAACCCTTTTTCTTCCAGTATATAAAATGCTTCTGGATTACGTGTTACATATATTTTTATCCTAGCCCACCAATTCTCAAATTTTTGGGGTGACCTGTCATAATTCCCTGGATCCAGGATCGGATCTATTCTTTTAGAAAGTCTTGGCATACCAGCAGCCTGAGCAGGTCCAGCTGGTGGTTGCCCTTGTTGGATAACAGCCAGTTCCCTTCTGGCCTGTCTCACGTCTTCTCTTGCATGCCCTGTCTCTGCTTTGGCGATGCAGACCCTTTCTTGGAGCTGCTGCAGCTCTTTGTTGGTGTCATTAAGTGTTGCGATCAATGTGTTGATTTGCCCATCGAGTTCGGTAAGGAAGAGCGGCATTGTGGAGTTCTACTTCGACAAATTCTTTTTTTATTGGGACTTGTTCTTCATCATCCTCAATATCATAATCAGCAGTCAAGACTTCATCTTCAAACTGCTCAGGGTACCTTAGTACCAAATCTTCAAACTCTAGCTCATTGTAGTAGGGATCTATAGGTAGATCCACCAGAGGTCTTTTGGGATAAAAATTTCCTCTTGTTTCATCATTTGGGTCAAACAGCATCTGCCTGAATGGACCTGGATGATTGGTGACTTTTGGAGCCAAGTGGTAGTAGGCGGGAAAAGGTAGCATCCATTATATTGTAAGGGTGCAAATGCAAAAGTATACTAATTCTGGAGAACTGCATTCCCTCCAGGTGACTTCAGATCAATATCCTTCCTGACAGTCCTACTAATGTGAAAATGCAAGTCATGGGCTTGCGATCTGAAGATCAAAGAAAAGGAAGTATAGTAAAGGGGCCGACTTTAATTGATTATCTTCATGTGAGGAGACCCCAAGAGTGCCTAGAGTGCGACTCTTCTTTGACTCCCTATCTGGAGTGTTTTACTTAAAAAAAGGAGGTACATAGAAGAAGGTATGTAATCCTCTTAAGCCTGAGGTCCAGCTGTTATCCCCTTAATGCTGGGGTCCATGTGTAACAATGACCGAAGTTGAAGGCAAGGTTATGAAGATAGTGTGAGGGTAGACAATGTTAGTTCAGTCTAATGAAGCCTACACCTGTTGCTATACAGCTTAGGTCCAGGCTCACACTAATCTGACTTAGGAGGACAGTAGTGGGGTAGAATGTGACAAGACTGAACTGAGTCTTGTGCCATGGATTGCATAGGCTTATATACATCTATCTACAGTGCACAGATCACCTTAGGGCTGGCACTATGTCTATATAAAGAATACAAAGAACTACATATAAAGGCATATTGCATACATTATAGAATGTTCTAGAAATAGTGATGTCATAGGTCTAGGCTTGCACAGCAAACTATTAGTAATTGGTCTAGATGCTTATGTAAGCATTGTGGTGTAAAACGAGCCATGTCTGTTGTCATATGACCATGAGGT
>JBBPKE010000587.1:0-15811 GCA_038089095.1 Tylopilus orsonianus | reverse complement strand
AGGGACAAGGTGAGCTTTTCCTGGTCTGGTTGTTGAACATTCTCCGAGCTACGACGACAGGAAGATGATGCAGTTGAGCCTTCCCCCGAGAAATTAAATCTGGAATTGTTTAGTGCGTGATTCGTCCTTCGCACTACCACGATTATGTTAGAACATTGTACTGCCTTTGGCAGGTAGCAGGGAGGAGCACGGAAAGTGCGATTCCACCATGCCGGGAGTTGCTGAACAGTTTGATCCCATGGGATTTGGCATCACCGCACAGAAACCGGGGAACTGTGACCCTGCTACGCGCGCATTGGAAGCGACACAGGCGGTTCGTCCCGTGTTCTCAACTCGCACGATAGTTCTTGATTACCTCTGTTAGGCACTCCAAGATTTGGATGTCGACTTTGGAGTATCGAATACTACTGATGTCTCTCTGGGTGGCTTCTTCACTGCGGACAAAACCGACGCTGAGCAGCATGAGATCAGCAACTGCGAAAACGTTGGACAGCGGGTATCTAATCGGGGTAATCACATACCTTCCGCCCTGACTCGCGCGGTTTCTCATTTTCAGGACGTAGGAACAAAGGTTACTGAGTTCTGCCGCGGAGAGGACACCGCAGGGAATCATTCCCGAGCTCAGCGTGGTACATGGAGGCTTTTTAGGTGCAATCTACCCCCGATGAACACTCGTCATATTGCTTACAATGGTCTTTCAGAGCTGGACACTTCAAAGCAAATATCGATCATGCCTCAGGGTACAATTTTCTGGGAAGGTTAATGAAGGTACCCCTGATGCTAAATCCCAAGGGAATCATCCAAAGGATCAGACTCAATAAGGCTGACCCTCGGATGAATAACCTTGTCCTAAGGATGGATATGGGGACCGAGGTGCGTGTTTCACTTGTGATTATGCAAGTTATCAGCTACTGAATCTCTCCCATCATCAATTTGACCATAAAGGAGATTTGCCTTCATCGCCTGGTCGAGGAACAGGCGGAGAGAACGCCAAGGTTGACAGCTGTCGAGTTTGAAACCGAGGCCTTGACGTACAAGGAACTCAACAACTCGGCGAGCCGTGTCGCAAAGTCTCTTGTTCAGCAGGGTGTGCATGTCGGTGATGTCATTGCGTTGTGCCTTGACCGTGGCATCAGTCAAATTGTCGGTGTTCTTGCGGTCCTTAAAGCTGGAGGTGCCTTTGTGACGTTGGATCCCGATGACCCGACTTTCCGGAAGCAACTTATGATCGAGGAATGTGGTGCGAAGGTCTTGTTAATTACATTGAACCATTCTCGTGCATTCAGAAGTTGTTCGATCACCTAGGTTTTCGTGCGGATTTCCGTCGACCTTGGATGATGCACTCTAAAAATGGAAGGTAGACCTCAATCGCATGTATCGACGACACAGACTATCGAAAACGCCTCAACGGGTTCGACCCGGAGAACTTCGATGTTGAAGGGTTATTACCATCGAGCCTCGCGTATATCATGTACGCCCTTTCGTTTCACTTCCTTGTAATCGCTAACTCTTCTGAGGTTCACGAGTGGTAGCACTGGCAAGCCCAAGGGTGTCATGATCGAGCACCGTTCAATCGCTAACCTCATATAGAACGCGCACGTCTACGGGTTCACACAAGGGGCTCGTGTCATGTCATCTTTGACGTATACCTTCAATCCTTTTGTTCTGGATGTGTTTGGATCGCTGGTACATGGTGCGACTCTCGTAGCAGGAAGGAAGGAGCTCGTGCTCGGAGACATCCGTAAAGTTCTTCGTACTCTTCGCATCAGCGTCTTGCACGTCACACCTTCTATCCTGGCTGTCGTTCCAGTCGATGAATACCCTTCCCTCGAGGCCGTTTTAGTTACCGGGGAGGCAATGGGGAAGAAACTGATTGAAGATTGGTCGGAACTCGTCACGTTGCGGAACATGTATGGTCCTACAGAAACTTGTGTTTACTGTGTGTCTTGTCACGTCACCTCCACGGCGCTGGCTCGTGTCGTCGGACGTCCCTTGCCAAACTGCCGTATCTACATCCTGGACAAGCATCTCCGTCCGTCTCCAGTTAGTGTGGAGGGTGATCTTCACGTCGGTGGCATCCAGCTTGCGCGCGGTTACCTCAATCAACCAGAACTCACTCAGAGTGCGTTCATTCCCAACCCATTCGTTCCAAGCGAGCGGATTTACAAGTCTGGCGATATCGCATTGTACCGCAGCGATGGAAACATCGAGTACTGTGGACGTGCTGACAGGCAGATTAAACTTCGTGGACAGCGTATTGAACTCGGTGAGATTGAAGACACCATCGCCAGATATTCCTTCGTCAAACGTGGTGCAGTCGTCATTCGCACCCTGCAAGATTCTCCTTCTATCGTAGCTTTTGTGGAGTTTAATGACGAGGCCCGGGGCCAATCGGAGGAACACAGAGAAGCGTTGAAGATATTTGTCTCAGAGCGTCTCCCTCGTTTCATGCATCCCTTTCTCATAGCTGTTATCCCTCAATTCCTTGTCACGCGGAGCGGGAAAGTCGACAGAAACGCACTCAAGGAGATGGACCTCGCGGTATTCACCCCTGAGCTGAATGCTAACATGGCCTCCCCTATGGGCAACGTGGAGATTGAGCTTATGCATATCCTTTGCAAGACGCTGAAGGTGCAGAATGGCACTTTCGGAGTCACACACAATCTATTTGCGGTTGGGTTAAACTCGTTGACGGCCGTCCAAGCTGCAGGGGTCATTTCGAAGACACTCAGCGTCCGCATCAGTCTAAACCACATCTACTCGGGGTGAGTCGTCATGAAGAGATCGAGTACCTTGTCTTGCTAAACATTTTTTTCTAGGCGCACCATTCGGGAATTGGGCAACCTGATCGTCGATGCTGTGGGTCAAGAATCGCAGTCAACCACGGAAGCTAGTGATGTCATTACCGACGACTTCATTGAACTTCTGCCTGTCAAGAAGAAGGGCATCCTGCCTCATATTTTCATCGTACACGATATGACAGGAATGGCAACACCGTTCATCCGGATGGGAGAACTCATGCCGAACGAGATTTATGCATTCGGTGACATATATTTTGGCTCCCCTACCGGCTTCTCGACAGTTGAGTCCATGGCGGATCACTATATCACCCTCGTCCAGGGGGTTCAGCCAGAGGGTTCGTACGTTTTATCTGGCTACTCCTTTGGTGGACGGGTGGCGGTCTGCATGGCGGATAAACTTACTCGGGCTGGAGAGGCCGTTGAGCATCTCATTCTGTTTGATCCAATCTACATTCCCCCCTCCGTGCTGCAGACTTTGAACACCTCGGACTGGATGCAAATCATGATTGATCGTACAGCATCCAAATTCACAGACATTGGAGAGAAGCGGAAGGACTAACTGCTCACGGAAACGCGCAAGAACTTGGAGTTGCTGTTCAGGTATGAGGCACCCCACTACGAGGGGCGTGCGACGCTCGTGGTTCCTGAGGATCATTCGTTGTACCGTGATGGCAGTGCAAGTCACTCTGACCTTGGCAGTCAGGATTGCAATGACTATGATCAGTGCCTGGACAATTTGGACGTGAAGATTTCTGGAGGTTCGCACGACACGATGTTTGCGCCTGAGCATATAAAAGTGCTCGCCGGGGTGATGGAGGAGATCCTCGGCATTGTCAGTTGTATCTCTTTTAGGGTTATGGCATTGATTGACTGACCTTTTTTCAGCTCCATAATGATAGTCCTAGCTGGGGTATGTAATAGGTGCAAACCCTGTGACTAATGCATCCGCAGCATAAGCACCGCAGTGTCTGCTATCCATGTGTATTCAATCTTTTCTTATCTTGGTACTAATTTTCGTCCTCTATGTATCCGTCTATACGGGTTTTGTTATCCGAGTTCTAAGAATGTTTTGATGTATGTATAACATTGATGGTCTGTGTATGATGACGAGACTAAGCTGGAGAGAGCTTGCACATTCACCGAGCCACCAACTGTGCAGTCCAGGAAGGGGGGAAGAGGAAATACATAGTTTCCTACTACATACCTTGAACTACATTTCAACATCATTGGTGCGAAGTGTTATTAAACAGTACATTGTGTTAAAGTGAGCATGATTGTCTGGACTTCCATAACTCCCCATTTTTGTTGTGAATGCACACCTGGTTTTCAATCTGCCTTGGCTCAGACTGGACTACCAGATTCAGATACTCACTGGACACCCTTACCAGACACAGACACTAACATACACAATGATGAAGAAGGCCTAGAGCCTTTTCCTTTTTCTACTAGCCATAGTCTAGAACATTTCATGTAAGAGGCCAAGAGCCTTTCTGTAGTGGACAAGCCACTAGGCTGGCAGTATGTGCCAAGCCATGATCCATTACCTCCTTTGAGGACTTATCCCTGGACCATCATCAGAGCCTCAGCATCAGAGGTATTAGGTGTATAACCCAATATGCTAGAACTGGGGTTCTAGCAGGGACATTGGCTGTAATGACTAGGTCATTATGGCTGTGTGTATGCATCAACAGCCACTCGGCTATGCCTCACTAGAGGACTTACTACTGGGCCACTAGAGTGCACTCTACTAGGGACAAACCCAGTATAGCAGACTGGAGGGTCTGCTATGGGCATTTGGGTCTATATATATGTACAGGTACTGTGCATGGACCAGCTTAGGGCTGGCTGGCCTAGACTATATGTAGTAACTACCTGTACAGACCTACTACCTCATGGCTGATACTAGTGGCCTATTACATATAGTACTATTATTAGGGGTCCACAAATACTCAGCAGTGCTGGCTGTTGCCAGTGGTGGTAGTGACTGCTACATTGGCAGACTACTTATAGTACATGAGCCTGCACACAGACCATCCTGTGAAGCCGACAACCCAGTTTACACCGGAGTTCCCAAGCTCACACAAGTACTAACTTTTAGAGTATAGAGGATTTGGGCTGGAATGCCACAAAGACTAAACTGGGGTCTTTGGGCGTTGATTGACAGACATTATATACTACTACAGGTGAGTACCTTAGCAGTCATTATGTAAGCTATCTTTGTAAGTCCTTGATAATAAGGTTTAATATATCAAAGCGTTGCTGGCAACGCTCATCAGAAAGTTCTGATGGAAGAAGCGGTAATTGAAAGAAGTGCCGCTCTATCAGCTTTAGAAGTGCACAGCACGGAAATTAAAGATAAGGCCTCATGGCCGCATATCCCCTTTTGGTATCTTTTAAAGGCGTATTAAGTCCACCCTTTGTTTATTGTTATTCCTTCCTTAAACACGTGCAAAGCAATGTGTGAAGCGATTACTTAAGCTGTTCGCTTCATTACCCCCTTCTAAGGGTCAGATTCCAGATGACCAATGATAGGGTCACATTCCGTAAAGTTCTCGTACGGTCGGAATCCCAACTGTTCGAAAGTGGCATTAATCATTCGGAGACGTCGAGGTGCTCCCAGGTTCTTTTTGTAAAAGGCATCGATAGCCCCTTGTGCATGGGTTAGATTTTTCTGTGGTTCCCACGTTCGTTCTTCTTCATTATATCCTTTCCAATGAACCAAAAACTGTAGGCCTTTCCCTTTTAGGCATACGTTTACAATATGGTCCACTTCCCATTCTTCGTCTCCTTCATCATTAACCAACACCGGATTCGGTGATGTGGTTGGTTGTTCGTTTAACCTTTCTTTATAAGGTTTTAAGCGACTAACGTTCACTACTGGGTGAATGCACATTGTCTTTGGTAACTTTAACCGAACTGCATTTTCTCCTATGACCTCTTCGATTTCATAAGGGCTAATGTATCGTTCCATTAGCTTTGATGAGATCCTTCCCGATTTCCTTAAGTTTAAGTTTGACATTGAAAGCCAAACTTTGTCTTTAACGTTAAACTCTTGGTTTCGTCTTCGGGTAGTTCCCCATTTTGTCATTTTGTCCTGTGCTTTTGCTAAATATTCGAAGACTTCTTTCATTTTGTTGGAGAAGTCTTCAGCTTCTGGCACTTTTACTTTTAAGGGTTCTATTCCCATTCAAGGAATGTATGTTTTCATTATTTCGAATGGGGATTTCTTTGTTGATGAATGTTGTCGGTTATTGTAATTGAATTGGGCTAGAGCTAGCCATTCCGACCATTCATGTTGCCTTTCAGTGGTGTACAATCGCAGATATTGCTGTACATCCCTGTTAACCCTTTCGGTTTGTCCATCCGTTTGTGGGTGGAACGCCGTTGAAAGCTTTGGTGTTATCTTTAGTAGCTTGCACAGATCTTTCATAAAGTGAGAGGCAAATTGAGGGCCTTGATCACTAACAATTGTTTTTGGAAGTCCATGATGCTTCCATACATTATCTCTATAGAGTTTTGCAGTCCCTAGTGCCGTTATCGTCTTGTTGGTGGGAATTAACTCTATTTCTTTTGATAAACGATCGACTACCACTAAGATGGTGTCGTATCCATTTGACTTTGGCAGATCCGTTACGAAGTCTGCACTTATGTCCTCCCAGGGTCCTTTCGGGATTTCTAATGGTTTAATTGTCCCTATTGGTACCTGGTTGGTTGGTTTCATTCTGGCACATCGGTCACATCGGCTGCAATAATCTTTTATAGCCATTCTTTGTCCTTTCCATCTATAGTATTGTGAAGCCAGTTCGTACGTTTTATCGGCTCCACAATGTCCTGCTAATGTAGAATCATGGTATAACTCTATGATTCTTTGCCTTAAATTCCCTTTATCTGGGACAAACATTTTTCCTTCAAACATTTCTTGTTCATTTTGTGCTTCTTGCACATTTTTGAAGATTTCTTCTTCGGCCATTCCAACGTTTGTTAATGTGATCCGGACTTTTGCTTCCGGGATCATTGTTACCCCTTTATTATCTTCTTCTACCCCTTTTGCGTGATCTGGCCTTCTTGATAAGGCATCAGCTTTTCCCATTGAGGAGCCTGCTTTCTTTACTAGCTCGAAATTGAATCTAAACAAAAATTGTGCCCATCGGGCTTGTCTTCGATTCAAATCTTGGCTTTTCATGAAATACTGGAGATTGTGGTGATCTGTCCAGATTTCAAATTTAAACTTTGCTCCTTCTAAATGGTGTCGCCATTGATCTAAAGCATTTATTATGGCAAGCATTTCTTTATCTGCTATTGGGTAGTTCCTTTGTTCTGCCGTCATTGAATGTGACGAAAATGCTACTGGATGCCATTTTCCTTCTTTTTCTTGTGATAAGACTGCCCCAGTGGCGAAGTCTGAGGCATCACATTCTAACCTAAATGGCTTTTCTTCATCTGGGTAGCTCATTACTGGCGCTTCTGTGAACATTTTCTTTAGGTCATTGAAGGCTTTAATTTGCGTTGGTCCCATGTTGAACGGAACATCTTTCTTTGTTAAATCATTCAGGGGTCTTGCTTTTATTGCAAAGTCTTTTCCAAATCTTCGGTAGAAGTTTGCTAACCCTAAGAATCCCCTTACTTGCTTTAGGTTGGTTGGCATGGGCCATTCTAATATTCCTTTGACTTTATCTTCCGACATTTCTACTCCTTCTGGTGTGACAATCATTCCCAACATTTCTACCTTTTTTGTGGAGAATACACATTTCTCCGGTTTTATGAAAAGATCATTTTCTTTTAATCTTTTCAAAACTTCTTTTACAACTTTATCATGTTCTTCTTGATCGTCCGTGAACGTAAAGATCAAGAGGTCGTCCATATAGACAATAACACATTTGTTCATATTGTAAAAGATGTCGTTCATCATTGTTTGGAATGTTGCCGGTGAGTTTGATTGTCCGAAGAACATTACTAGTGGTTCAAAACTTCCTCTATGGGTTGTGAATGCTGCTTTCCATTCATCCCCTTTCTTCATTCAGATATTGTTGTATCCCCATCGTAAGTCCATTTTTGTGAATAACTTTGCTCCCTTTAGGCGATCAATCAGATCTGAGATCAGCGGCAGTGGGTAGCTATTCTTTTCGGTTCAATTATTAAGATATCTGTAATCTTGGACCATTCTCTTTTTTCCGTCTTTCTTTGGTACAAAGAAGACTGGGGACGTTTGTGGTGACTTCGATGGTCGTATGTATCCTTTCCTTAACTGTTCTTCTATAAATGAATCTACCTCTGCTCTTTCCTCGACTGACATAGGGTAGATTTTTGCCTTTCTTGGGACAAATCCTTCTTTCAAGTCAATACAATGGTCCCATGGTTTTTCTTTTGGCATTCTTTCTGATGAATTCTTTGAAAAGACGTTGTAGAATTCATGAAGATATTGTTTTGGGACTAATTCTTCAACTGTCTTTTCTCGTTCTTCTTTTCTCTTTTCTAATGCCTTGATCTTGGGTATCATTATATTGAGGTTGTCCATTTCTTTTTGCAGAAGTGTTCTCATGAATACTGTTCGATCTCTTAATAGGTAACAGGTTCTTGGACACCTGTGCATTTTGACTTCTCCGGTTTCCCAATTAATTTCAGGATTGTGCTTTTGTAGCCAAGTGTACCCTAAAATAAATTGGTTTTTTCCTAGGTTAGTTACTTCAGCTATGACCTTTTCCCTGTATCCTTGATAATCTATAATTAATTCTGCTTGGTGAGTTATTTCTCCCGCAGAATTCTTTGTTCCATCTACGTTGTATACCGTTATTGGTTTCTTTAACTCCGTTATTGGTATCCTGTTGTTTCTTGCCCATGTTTGGTCTATAAAAAGCCTGTTTGCTCTGCTATCTAGTAGGGCATTAACTTTTCTCATTTGAAGCTTTTGCGTTGGTGGTGCTACTTCGATTTCTAGTAGCAATTCTTTTGATGAAGATACGTTTCGAACTAAAACTTGATCTGGAACTTCAAGTTCGGATTCCTTTTTCTTTTTGACCGAATTAAGCCTGCATTCCCGTGCAGTGAGCCCTAATTGGGTCCCGGTCTCGGTTTTTCTACTCTTTACAGAAATTGGATTATGACTTTTCATCGTGCTCCAACCTGTACTGCCAAACCCTTTCTCACCCCTGCTAGTATCTTCTAACTCCTCTACTTCTTCCAAGGGTTCCGTACAGATCTTTTCGATGATCAACTGGGCAGCTCGAAGGCCCCTTTCTAATTTAAAGTCTTTTTTCCCGTGATTAAAGAGCAGAATCTTTATGTTTCCTCAGTAGTTGGAGTCTATTACTCCTGCTCTCATGTTGAGGGCATTCTTTACGGCTAATCCCGATCTTGATGCTATTCTTCCATAATAGCCTTGCGGAATTGCAACTTGGATTGCAGTGTCCACTGTTGCGCTTCCTCCTGCTGGGATAACCTTTTCTTCGGCTGTGTATAGGTCAAACCCCGCAGTCCCTTCGCTTCCCCTAGTGGGAAGTTGTCCATATTGTCCTACTTTACAAGGTATCGAAGAAGTACCTAATTTTTTTACATTTTCTATTTTACTTTCGCACGAATAAAAACTCTCGCTGTCTGTATCTACGGTATTACAATCTAACTCACTATAGTCATCGCTATAGTCCAAGTCAGCCAAACTACTAAAGTAGTTGGCACAAATCGTATCGTTAAATACTTTTTTGTCCTTAAAAGGACCCCCTTCTTTTCTTTTTATGGCATTCGGATGCCCGTTCAATAAGCACAGTGTAGCCACTTGAAGTTCCAGATTCTTCAAGTGGCTTTGCCTTTTCCCTTCCCATTAGCTTCCTCCGGGTGCATTTGGAGGTTGACGGCATCGTACAGAGCTTGGAGAGCAGCCACTGGTCCAAGGCCTTGGACAATTGCGGCTGGGTCGAACTCATCGCCATCATTCCATTGAACAGCCGCTTGGTCCGGCGTCTTTCCTTCTCTTTGACCTGTAACCGCTCTTGCATAAGAGCCATTCGATGTAGAAGGCCCCTCGCCATTATTGGGAGCCACTCCTCGTACGGCCTTCTTCAGGCCAAGTCCTTTATATTTGGAACAGGAGAACCGATGTCCTCCCATTTGGAATCGACACTCTTGACACTGTGAAGAGGGCTTTTTACAATCTTTAATTCTATGTCCTTTTCCTCCACAGTTGAAGCAGCCAGTGGGTTTTGCTAACCTTGCTGCATCGATTTCCAGAGTGTCTACATCCATTGCGTAAGGGTCCCTGGTTTTTCCTTTGTGGGCGTTATTGGAGAATACGCCCCCCTCTCTTCCTTTTCTGGCCATAGCCAGCGAGTCAAATGCTGCTCCTATTGCTAGGACATTTTCTCTAAGGGTGAGGAAGTCCTCAGATCACTGGTCTGTTAAGAACAGCTGCGTTTGAACATCTTTGTTCACGCCTCTTTCGAGGCATTGTACTGCATAGCTCATTGGTATGAGGGCATGATCGTAGAGGCCCTCAAATCTTGTTACGTATTGGTGAATAAATTCACCCTTTTTCTGTACACAAGCTTCGAGTCTCCTCAAAGCTATGTCCTTTCTATTCCCTGCCAGGAACCTTTCTTTTAATTTCTCGTCCATTCTGGCCACGTCAGGCCAATTTTCCACATCGGGGATTGCTTTATATCTTTCGATTTGAATTCGAGCCCAGGTAGAGGCTCTGCTATCTTGTTTGTCTGGGTCCCCTACTCTTGTGAGAATTGCGAGGACCTTTTCTCTATCGTCTAAGTAGACGTCTCTATTCATCTCCAAAAATAGTTTCATTTTCGACCACCAGTTCTCAAACTTGGCCGACATTCCATCAAAAAATCCTGGATCTGGTATAGGATCCACTCTTTTGGTAACTCGTACCGCTGCGGGTACGACTCTGTTCTGTTGGGCCCGAAGGACCACCAGATCTCTGTGAAGATCTGCGAGTTGTCGTCACAGTTCTTCCATTTCTTGATTTGGAGCCGGTCCTGCTGGTTCCAGGTCCATAATTGATTCTTTTGAGAGGTCTGAGGGAGTGGGTGATGGGGGAGGCCTCTCGAATCCGCTTAGCAGGGTGCTTGAGCGGGACGTCTTGGTATAGTCCTTTAGAGTGCAACCAGACTAGTAAGTGGTCGTCTGGTATCCTTAACCTAATTTTTTCTACCAGTAATAGTTCCGGTACTTGTTCCGGAGGCAGTAAGATTGGGTCTGACCAACCTGAGCCTCCTTCCTCGGAGTCTGGGAGAAATTCTTTATACGGGGTTTGTTCGGGGATAAGATCCTCGAATTCTAAGGAGCGCTCTGGCGAGAACTCTTCTCTTTTCACTTCCCTTTCGGGAGTTTCTTCTTTTGCTTTCAGGTACTCGGGGAAAGTGAGGACCGAGTCTTGCGGGTATGCCCCTATCACAGTGAAATTCTTGTACCTAAGATACGTGAGGTACTCAGGCCAAACTTGATGATCGCCAAACTCTTGGTAATAGTGACGCTCGAGGTTTTCTAACCACTGTAGCATCCTTTATAGTAAAGTCAAATTGATATTCTAGACCAGGAGATCTGCATTCCCTCCTGGCGGGTCTAGGCCAATAACCTTTCCTAGCACCCTTTACGTAGCATAGGTGATCAACCGTCTTTAAGTGGAGTCACGAGCTCCTGACCCTAAGGTCCTTTGAATAATGAAAGTAGGTAGGTGCAGGGGGATAGTCAGTCCCTTAGCTCCGCGCGAGGAGACCTGCAACAAGGGCCCTAATGTACCCTTGTCTCTCTTGCCCTTATCAGGGCCGCTTTACAATACAAGAAAGTGGGCAAGTGCCCGACGAAAAATAGCAATGAAGTCCCCTTAAGCCTGGGGTCTGGCTGTAGCTGACCTTTAACGCTGGGTCAAGCGAAGAGTAGTGTGAGGGTGGGGAAAGTAAGTTTAGTCTTATGAAGCCGACAACCCAGTTTACACCGGAGTTCCCAAGCTCACACAAGTACTAACTTTTAGAGTATAGAGGATTTGGGCTGGAATGCCACAAAGACTAAACTGGAGTCTTTGGGCGTTGATTGACAGACATTATATACTACTACAGGTGAGTACCTTAGCAGTCGTTATGTAAGCTATCTTTGTAAGTCCTTGGTAATAAGGTTTAATATATCAAAGTGTTGCTGGCAACACTCATCAGAAAGTTCTGATGGAAGAAGCGGTAATTGAAAGAAGTGCCACTCTATCGGCTTTAGAAGTGCACAGCACGGAAATTAAAGATAAGGCCTCGTGGCCGCATATCCCCTTTTGGTATCTTTTAAAGGCATATTAAGTCCACCCTTTGTTTATCGTTATTCCTTCCTTAAGCACGTGCAAAGCGACGTGTGAAGCGATTACTTAAGCTGTTTGCTTCATCCTGTGCCCTACCTACTATGGTAACTAGCTTGGTAGACTATGTAGGGTATAACTGTATATAGAAGGTTTAATGATGTAGAGCCTACATATTATGTGATGGCATTGGTCTATATTGTAATAAGTATTATGTTCATGAGTATGTATCTGGAGTCTAGGCCCTTGCCTATCTTAGTGTTAGCTATTATGTCAGCACTAACCCCTTAGCTAAGATTATGTTGTGGTAACCACTTAGCTATTCCTATTTCATACCCATAATCTAGGATTATGGTTAGATTAACTGTGTAACATTCACTACACTTTCTATGTAATATATGATGATTGGGCATGTTCTGCTTTACTATATTCCAGATCCTCTATCCAGGACAACCATAATTAGACAAGAATATATACAGTGAGCTCAAAAACCATTGCAATATTTGCAATACTTTTAGTGCATGAGATATAGCACCAATGCCCATGGGAATTCCACTTTGTATTAGTGAGATCGAATATAGTACGTGCCGTTGGGTATTGAATGGTTCCTGAATTACTTGATTTGGTCCAAATCTCACAGAGATATGGCCTTTACAAAACACCAATGTCATTGCAATGCTTTTTGAGCTTTTGAAATAGGGAATAGAATCTCAATCAAATCATGGTATATTTGATGTTGTTTGATTATACAAACAAGTATATATATATATTATCATGTCTGAGTTTAAAAAAGTTCACACACCTCTTTGTTTTCAACCACTATTATCATGCAATCACTTTCTATTATTTAAAAGAATACTATTCTTTCTATGCTTGATGCTGGTCACTCTACTTGTTCTATTGAGTCTACTACTGGTATCAATTACTCCATCATATCCAGACTTTGCACCAAGGAGTGCTCTACCCTTCAAAAGTCCATTGGAGGTCATCCAATCAAACTTTCACCTGCCAATATTTGCTATACTATTATCTTATCACTTTTCCCAAGGCTGACAATGCTGTTCAAGTGACCAAAACATTGTCAAACATTATCAACCAACCCCTCTCTTCTAGTACTGTCTGCCTTCACTTGAAGAAATCTGATATAAAGGCTGTAGTTAAAAAGAAATGTTCAATTTTCTCTGCCAAATATTGCAAGGCTTGTTTAGATTTTGCATATGCACATAAAGACTGGACTATAGAGGACTGGAAGAAGGTGATATAGTCTGATGAGACCAAAATCAATCACCTAGGGTCAGATAGATGTAAATGGACATGGAAAAAGACAGGTAATATAATGAACATTACATGGTTAATCTAGAATGGAACCCTAGGTTATGGGTACAAAGTAGGGATTAGTTAAGTGGTTGCCAGACATGTGGCCTTAGCTAAGGGTTAGCTATGATATAAGTGCTAGCTCCATAAAGGGCTATGCTCTAAGACCAGATACATACCCACAGACATAAGCATGATTACGATAAGTGCTGATACCTTCATATCTTGACTAAATGTCTATGACTATAGATACATTATGATAGGACAGACACTACTATATATGGTAGATACCAGTAGGTCTATAAGAGCTATTACCATATGTAGGTGCATGGCCTCATGATCCATGTGCAGGTCCCTGTAGTATATAAACCTGCAATAGTCCCAGCTAGAACCCTCAGTTCTAGCTTATTGGGAATCATGCCTAATACTCTACCAAGAGCTCTAATGGTGGCCTGGGATAAGTCCTCTAAGGAGGCATAAGGGTCATGGCTTGATGCATACTGCCAGCCTAGCAGCTTGTCCACTACATTAAGCTAGAACTAACAATCCCACTCCACCTTGGCCAAAGTCCCCAGTCTTATGTCCTGATATGCTGCTGTGTTATTGCTTACCTCAAGCAAGAGTCCATACAAGGATAATCTCTAGGGGGAGTAGCCATGTATGGCACCACTGTACTGCTGCCCTGATATTGGGATGTGTTACATGTGGTCTGGGTAGGAACACGTGTAGAATCTCATAGACTACTCCTGCAAGGTGTGAACCCTGGAGCATGGACAGAGACTTACACATGACGGTGGTAAGGTGAATCTTCCTAGAGCAAGGCTTGCACTTGCAAGGATTGCAACAAGTGTAGCAGTTGCTACCACCTCGGCAATGGCCGGGCTTGTGGAGTAGTCGCAGGGCCTTACGTCAGAGAGGTTATCCAACAGGCCGATAGAAGCAGCCTCGTGGTAGTATGTGTAGACAGTAGTTACCGTAAAGGGTGGCACAGCCTAGTGGTCCATGCACACACTGCTGTAGTATATAAACTGTGCTATCACCCAGCTAGACCCCCAGTCTAGCATATTGGGTTTCCACCTAGAGACCTAGTACTGCTCACAGGGATGGCTCCATCGTAAGTCCTCATAGCGAGGCACAGGGAGTGGCTGGTGATGCAACGCCCAGCCTGACGGCTAGTCCGTTACAACAAGTAAGACCAAGCGCGAGGAAGCTGAGCAAGGAATGGGTTTAGGATTCAGCAGCTAGTACAGGAACTGTGCTAGTTGTGAGGTAGACTAAATGTGAGATATTCCTATGCTAGTGAAGGGTTTATATAGATAGGGGCAAAACAGGGTGCTACCCCTAATGGGCAGCTGTCAGGGTAGAGGGTACCAGGACAGCATGAGAGAAATGAAGACTAAGTATATCTGAAGCAGGGTGCTGTCAGGTAGGCACTGTCAGGAGGGGTGCCTGTATGACAGTGGGAAATGTCATATGTCAAAGAATATGAAATATGAGTCAGTATGACTCGTAAGGCATCATATGGCACAAGAATATGCAAGAGTGATACCATATGAGTGAACAGGTGAAACATGATAAGGAACAAACCAGAAATAAAGGAGGAATGGCGATGACGAGCAAGTGGAACGGAAGTGTAACTGTGTGGGAGTCATCGCCAAAAAAGGAAATAAGTGTACTCAGAAGTGTAAATCATAACATTACCCCCTTCTAACCATCTGATTCTCCTGAGAAGACTTAGAAATCTTGGGCTGTGGGGCCAGGGGATCCTGTGACATTGGCATAAGCAACATCATCCCATGGGTCGTTGTCCACCATGGTGTCAGAGGTGGACGTCTGGGACATGGGTGGACTAGGTGTGTGAGATCTTCTGTGTGAACCTCGGATACAAGGGCAAAACACTTGAGGGGGATGATCACTTGACGAAGTGGATGAGTGGTGACTCGACGAGGATGAAGAGGGCATTGGAGGTTGGTTATAATGGTGAAGTGGACACATATATTGGGGGTGTCCAGGAGCCCATCTGAGACAGGTGGGGCATTGATACCACCAGCATTCAGTCCTCATATGACCAAGATGTTGACATTGGAAACATGCCTCGTTATAATGTGGATGACTGGGGGGAAGAGCGACATGTTCTTCATTGAGTAGGGCATTGAGTTTGATTCTTTCAAGGGCTAAGGCAGTTTTGGGGTCGAGAGGGGTGGGTGGAGGGGAAGTCTGGATATCAGTGCATTGGGCATCGTTTCTCAAGTCCTGGAGGTAATGGTCTAATTTGTCAAGAAATGGGAGAAGTCCAAGCTGAGTAGCAAGGATTATGAGCTGTGTCTGGAGGTTGTCATAGATCTGGTTCATGAATCGGCTGAAAGGGGAGTGATGAGAAGAGGCCATGAGATGGCCTGCGATCAGGGGTAGA
>JBBPKE010000586.1:0-15825 GCA_038089095.1 Tylopilus orsonianus | reverse complement strand
ACCCAGGCGACAAACCTCTCGATGACATGGTCCGTCGCCGAGTTCGCGGATGCCACCATGGTCGTCCCCATACTGAGCCTATCTGAGCCTACATCGCTCTGCCGACTAACGCGTCCCGACGGCGATAAAGCCGAGCTTGAATGAAGCAAGGTAGATTGACGTGGCGGGGTGCCGGGCAGGGAGGACGAAGGCGTGACGTCCCCAGTACTATCAAACCCTCCTCTACTCCCTCCAACGAGCGCGTTGACGAGGTCATCGACATCACGACGTGCGGTGGCGGATGGTCCGGCGACCTAAGAGAAAGTCGCTCAGGGTGACAAAATGAAGAACAAAACGGACGGTTACCTCGGACTGGCGTCGCTCGGTCTCTGCACGTTGTCTGTCCGCTCTGGCCCTTCTAAGCTCTGCGAGTTTGGCGCGCTTGGCCTCGATCTCTGCTCTACGTTTGTCGGACATGGTCAGAAGGTGCTGCTTTCCCGAAACGCGTGTGTCGTGACAGTAGAATTTCGAAAACGTACTAGTACATGCATAGATTGTAAATAGATATCTCATCACTACTCAAGTTCTTACAACCATACATTTCCTGAATTTGTTCCTTTACCTCCTCCCACGTAATTCGAGTTGTTCAATCCGCAAGGGTCATCAGCGAGGGAAGGTACTCGAGTAGGAACTATACGACTGGCGTCTAAACGGTGAATTCGCGAACGACAGTTTCGCAATGGTCGTGTTACGAATCAACTGCCCCCTTGATGGAACGTTCCCTCATGGCACATATACACACCCGAAATCATGGATGACCCGTCGTACCGGTGGAAACAAAAGTCTTTGGCTTAGGCCGTCCTTGGATCAGCCGAACGAGCCCCTCATCGTCTAAGAAAACCGAGCTGTCCGAGTTCAAATCGAACAGGTGAAGATCGACGTCCGGTTCGGCATCGTGCTTTCTAGGATGTCCGTGTTACCATCAGAGTCAGAACGGACCTTTCAGTCGGGTACTTCTTTTCTGGTGGCCATCCGTGCGAGTGTGTCTTCATCCCGTAGCTACTCAAGCCAACAGCCTACAGGTATGTATTCGCCAACCTACTGGCACCCTCCTTAGGAACTTGAATCGCTTACCTCCCACGCCCACTTGGCACTATGAGCCAACCGACGCCTCGATGGCATTTCGGGACGGGCAGTCACAACTGTCCAAAAGTCGAATATGACGTGCTACACCTCACGCCAGTCGGAGACATACTGGTTGCGCGCGTTCCATCTCACCTCCCCTGGAGGATGTGCGAGAGCTCCGAACCACCGCCGATTTCTTGAATTTGGTTGTTCACCTCTCAAGATAATTCGGTAATCGCCTGACTCTGGTCCACGGGCCAAGTGCCACTCTCCTAGAGAAGCCAGTGACTCAGGGGAGGAATCGTGCTCGCGTAAGAACTGTGCCACTTTTCGACTGGCATCTGAATAGGTGGATTCGCGAACGACAGCAGTCTAGGACTCAGACTAGAACAACAACTTCGCGATAGCCGTGTTACGAATGTACGACTCCTGCCTTAACAACGATAGGACGGACACTCATTGCATCCACACACCCCAGAATATGGAATGATGATGGATGAATCCACCCACAGTATTGATTGGAATAAGAGATCTTCAATTTGGGTCATCCCCGGATCAACCAAACGGATGCGTTGTCATTCAAAGAAACAGGATGGGACAGGTTCACATCAAGCGTGCAAAGATTGCGGGTCCTTAATGGGCTCAGAATCCCAAATTCCACAGGCTGTGAAGGTGGCTGATATGATCGGAGGCGGGAGGAGATAAGATTAATTTGTCTTAGAGTCTTTCGTCGCTTGGCCGAGCTGAGTACGATGAGCAATCCATGGAACACCTCCATTGCGGGGGGACTTGCGAAAGTTGAAGCAGACCTCTTCAGATGGTCGGTGGTTCGACCCAAAGTATGGAATAGCAGATGAAAGATCTTCAACACAAAGGTCAAGGACGCGTAAGTTCTCAAAAGGAAGGTGTTTGGGGATGTCATAACCAGCAGGCTTCCTCAGATCATCTGGTTGGTAAATGGTTAAAGCGACGTGATTCAGCTACGTGAATCAGGGCTGCTTCGTTGTCGGGTTCGCATGACAGGATCTCTAAGTCCGGGGAGCGAGTAATAGCACGCGAGACTGCGGTTGTCACGCGCGGAACTAGCACTCCGGAAACCTCAGAACAGAGTTATCATCGCCACTATCAAGCCACACGTGAATGTGACTAAACGAAAGGCTTAGGAGCAAACAAATCAAACCGATCACCGTGAAATCCCCATAAAGTTTTCGAAGGCTTGGTAGTAGCAATGTGGTGCAAAAGCACGCAAATAGCAGGATCTTTACATAAAGGGAGCATTTGATGCTCAAGCATCAATTTCTGGACGCGAGGGGCGTAACGTAGCACAATATTCCGCTCTTCTTCGCTAAATGGGGACTGTTTCAGCCGTTAAGCAATGTACACCATGACCTTTAACAAGGATTGACACACAAGTGCTGCATTTATTGCTGTATTTTCGCCGTGCAGCTTGTGACCCCTGGCAAGCAAATATAGCAAAAAAGGGTTCTGCACTCTGCAGCCTGCGCCAAAGAGTATCGGGTGCAGGTCCAGAAAGAGCACGATAGGCTCTTGCAAGGACCACTAGAGCCCGCCGACCCGCTCTTCAAATATCCTCGGCATGAAAGGATATTGGGTGTCGCTCTGCCAGGTAGCCAAGGACGTGCCCGAGACTGTGTACCTTGGGGGTGAGAAGGGCACCGTGGACGGTCATCTGTGGTCGCCCAGTGATACAATAGTCCTCAGGCTGCTCCCACCAGATGAAAATCAATGCATAATAGCTGTGGTAATGGGTCACAGCCAACCAGCTGGTGCCTGAGCGTGTTGAGAATTCCTGTCGTTGAGTAGCCAGGAGGTGGAGTTGGACCCCGATTCCCCTTGACTGCAAGTTTGCAAACCTTGACCTAGTATATAAGTGATTATGTCTGTCACACGAACCGTCAAGCAACCGGTGACCATTGCAACCGTCCCGCGAAGTGCTCTCGCGCATGCTCATCACAAAGAGATCGACGCCATTTTGAAGGACCTGAAAGTATGTTCGCGTCGTCTCAAGTCAGCGCTGCACAGTTTTGCGGACGAACTGCGAACACTCGAAAGACTATATTACAAGTGTAAAAATCAACATCGCATGGCCCTCTTCTTCAAGCGTGTCCCCGAAATAAGACGCTATGGTTGGAGATTATGTGAGTTAGACATCTTGGAGCGCCTGGATCTTCTCCGCGCGTCGTTTATTGGTCTGGAGCACACGAACGAGTGAGTGCACGCGTCCTGTCCTAACCCGGGGCACGCTAAAGGCTTTCCTCCAGTCACAAGGCACTGAGGGGTTCCTGGAGCCATGCACCTGAGAAGCCATATGTTTACTTTTTAATGGAAAGATTAATTGCTTGTTCTAGCCTGGTTTGTAAAGTGAGTGTCATTGCAAAAGTTTCGAACCCCACCGATTCAAACTGCACAGATGGGGGAACGTCTAGAGAACGCGTACCGGTAAGCTGGTCCGGAGTGCTGTGGGACTTGAACCGAGCCCTGATCTGTGTTGTAGCCATTTTACTCTAGCCATGCAAACGGGCGCATTCGTCCAGTTCATCATCCTGTTTGTCGCTATATCTTCTAGGATGTCCGTGTTATCGTCGGAGCTAGAAGAGGCGCTTCAGCTCAGCGTATCAACGTGCAAGCGCCTTCTAGCCATTGTCGATGTAAGCACGCTCTCCTGCCCAAAGGCGAACACGATCTTATAGACTTGCAGCCAAATAGCAGTATGCATGCAACGGTCCACCAGCAGCTGCACTTGGAGCCGGAGCCCTCGTTCCCCTCACAAGTTGACTATTGTGTACCATTAGAGGATACGGGACAAACTGTTTCCTGTTGTGAGCTGATCGACACCTCGGCGCCGGTTGCTGAAGGTCTAGGCGTGGAGATGGAGGCTATGATGGAGGTGCGAGCTACGCCTCCACCAAGTCGCCTTTCAAACGGTACGGATGCGCCACGGCACGTTGAATTGTTGCGAAGTATGCTGATGGATTCGAGAGCAGCTGGGGACCGCACCGCATCCAAAAGGCTCACTGTTGAGGTGCCTCATAAGTCTCAGCCCAAGAAGACAAAGAAGAAGAAGTTTGACGAGATCGACGAGATCTTTGGTTTCTGATCCCATGTATTGACTATGTAGTGGTATGTAGTAGTTGTAGACGCGGAAGCAATGCGGCCCAAGCGAATCTAATCGAGTTCGAACCGGATGTGTTAGCTTCACTAGTGACCCGCAATACCAATTGTGCCAGTGGTTATGTCTTTGATCCAACCCTCTAGCAGATCCAAATCATCATTCCAGAAGTCCACTGCACGACGAGCGGAAAACAATCGCGTCTACGCCCACCTCCTCCCCCTCATCCTCAGCGAACCCTCTGAGCCCTCTTTCCTCCGCAAAACACTCCGCCTCTTTGGCATCTCCGTTTCGGATGTTCTCAACCCACATTGCCAAGGCGTCCTAGATGTCGCCACGCATTCCGTATGGGTGCCCGACATGACAGATGCGATGGTGCTCTGGCAGCGCGGCTTCTTTGGCAAGGGTGACCTTTCTAGGAGCGAACCCAGCTGGTTGGCAAGGCAGATCAACGCGAAAAAGCTCGCGAAAAGGGGTGCGCTCGCTCTTGTTCGTCATCTCACACCGGGTGTGGCTCACCACGGGACAAGGCATGATGACGTCGGAAGAGGTCACTGCAAAACGCAGGGCAGAGCGCAAACAATTCAAGCTCGACCGTGCCAAGGCTATGGCTGCTGCCGCTGCGGAGGCGGAGAGGGCATTCCAGCAAGGACGTGTCGTGTCGACGATCTACGCCGCGGATGGCACACGCATGATCCCCTCCGCCGCAACGTGGAAGCTGAAGGACGGCACGCCAGACGAAGACCCTTCGCTTGGGGAACAAGACGATGGTGGTAATGACGGAGAGGACGAAGATGACGAGGAGCCGATAGAGAACGTTGAGCACCTTCAGCTCACCCTTCAAGAAGCCTTCTTCCTCCTCTGGAACCTCGATTGTCTCTCCGTCTCGAACCCAGACAACGTGCGCCGTCGCATCTCTTGTATCCATGCCCCTCCTTTCTCACTCTCATCTCCGCTACATCAATCAGGGTAACACCCTGTCCCTCTCCCAGATATGGAATGCATTCCAAAACGTATACGTGCCATCCACCATCCTCACACCGTCCCTTGACCCACCCCAACATCGCCGGTTCGACAACCCGTTCCTGGTCCACTACGTCATCTATCACCATTATAGGTCCTTGGGATGGGTCGTTAAGAGCGGCCTCAAATTTTGCGTCGATTACCTTCTCTATAAGCGTGGCCCCATTTTCGCGCATGCCGAGTGAGTCCCATTCGATTGCATGACGAAAGTGACGTGCTGAGTGTGACATTCCCCTGCCTTAGATTTGCGATCGTTGTGTGTCCGGTGTACGAAGATTCCACCGACCAAGACGGGTCGCCGTTCGAATTGAACAATACCGCCGCTTTCTCGTGGTCATGGCTTAGCACGATCAACAGGGTCAATTCACAAGTTCAAAAGGTTCGGTTAATCACCCTTCTGGCAATATCGGAGCCATAATCTCATCAGCGTGACTCGTGCACAGACCCTGGTCCTGTCGTTCGTGACCATTCCTGCGCGGTCCAGAGTATCGGAAGACGTGTTGGCGTCCCCAGCCTGTTTTGCACATTACGCCGTGCGTGAAGTTGTGGTGCGACGATTCGTACCCGCCCGAATGCGGGACTAACAGCTACGCCATAATTCTCGACTCGAGTAACAAGCCAAGCAAGCCCTCATTTAGTGGTGATATGCGTGTATCCTCGGACATCGACCAGGTTGCACAGCAGTGATTCATTGCAAAAAAAGATATTTTCAGCTCACAAGCTATTATATAAAAGTCCTTCCACGAATCTCTTCCCTCTTCCCCTCTCCCACTACCCTCAAGTGCCAGAAGTACCTACATTGATTTGACCCGCACACACCCGGCCAAGCGCGGAATGTGTGACATTTGCCGATATCGGCGTTCCTTGGAGGGACCTTGCGGCCCAGTGGTATTCGCATGAAGCGTCTGGAGGTTTAAGGTCAACAAAGGCAGGGAGAATATGCATGCCTCGGTAGTCGTTGCTTGTCTCCTATTCGAGCGGTGGCGTAGCACCAGATTTGATGAAAACAGAGTGCGTGCGAGCATCGCAGTAGTAATCGCAGGGATAGTCGTGTGTGAGCCATAGCAAGGATCAGATTGGGGCGAAGAGACCAGTGGATTTAAGTAATAGGGGACAAAGAAAGACAGCAAGGAGGGCGTTGCATCAGGATTGAGTAAGAGAAAAGGGAAGACCAGTCGGGATGAGGACACGACAGGAAGATATACGGCCTGTGGGTCTTCATATTCCGAGCCGCAGAGTGGGGTATACGATCAAGGCCAATATCGAGGTTTCCGAACCGGTCGGTCTCATACGGCACCCCTGATCGCGACTTTCCGATACTTTTCTTCGTAAGCTTGTGTAATTAATGGTGCAGCAGCCTTGCAATCCAAAACCTTCTCACGATCGGGGTTATTAGGGTTCATGAATGACGCGGCCCGGTGTGTGTGCAGGTACGTTAGGGTTTCTGTCAACGTATCGAATGCGAGCTCATTTTGAACAAAAGCTAGCGTTAGAGTTCGGTATCTATCATCGAACATTGGGGTTAAATGGTGGATCGACAAAAGACTAGCGCTGACAAACTTACGCTTTGGTCATGATCACCAGCGCTTTCGCCCTCTCTCGGTCTATGAAGTGATCCATGATATATGCACCCATATTGGGAGCATTCAAGTACATTTCGAATAGTGCATGATAGTTGCCCATCGACAACGCCCGCTGGACACGCAGAGCGTGCTGAACGGCCGGATCCATTTTCTGTCTAGCTGTTAGTTGACCTACGTACAAGTTTAGTTCTATACAAAAGAAAAGATAGAGAACGAGGAAAAGTCAACATAGCGTGAGCCGGCTAGTGAACGGAATAGCGCACCGCTCTTATTTCTACCATGTAAGAGCATAAGAATGCGGTATGCCGTAAATTCCTCGACCTTTCCTGGTATACCAAGCTCGTAAAGTGTCTTCAACGTCGCCTGACATTGGTTGTACTCGACCATGTCAGCCTGTAAAATCGATACAATGACATCGCCAAGCATCGGACATAGGGCTGCGTACACTCTCGAGTGCCATGCGCGCATGGATCTCATAGACTTGAACGGTAAATTCATTTTTTATTCGTTGCACCTAACAAAGGAATGTCAAAAAAAAAAGACGGATCATCGGAGAGTTTGAACAGACCGTCAAATCCTGGCGCAGGCTCTTGAACTGATTACATACCCAATCGTAGGAATATTTTTCTCGCCAGCGTTTTTTCAATTCTGCGAGTGTCTGTTGCAGTACTGGATATGGGCGGATCATTTCCGGCCTGGGTTCCTAAAGTAGCATCGTCAGGACTGCGAGGGATGCGAAATGCGGCACTTACCGATGTGAGCCGGAGGTAGTCTTTGAATAACTCCTGGTTTGTCCCAACGATAGTATGGCGGTCCCAATTGGGAACGTTCTATGAGCATTCGTTAGTCAGGAGTGGCGGGACAAAGTGGAACCAAACGGACCGGATCCGCCTCGGGATCATCCAGGTTAGATCCAAACACAGATGGGGAATCAGCTCTCCATATTCGATTAAGAAGATGTGCACCCTGAGGACCGGCTTTAGGAGTAATATGACTGCCGTTGGCACGTAGAATCTTTTGACGTTCGATCTCATGTTCTCGTTGGAAACGTTCGGCGCGTCGGTTGAGTGCCGCTTGGTCGCCCAGATCGAGAACGGTTGTGTTTTTTTGTGTACCTGTCTTCTTTGCTTTCTTGCTGTTTATTTGTGGTTCATTCCTGTGCATGAAAGCGGTATCCTGTTAGAGATGCGGACATTGGGGAGCCGAACAGCATGGAGACCTACGTCTTACGCTTGAGGGTAGGCGGAGGCTTTGGTAGTAGGCTACACCCATGAGCAGAGATGGCAGTCACTGGGGACAGCACAACGCCGGGGAAGGGAAGAAAAACGACACCTTTGGAGCTGTACGCCGGCCCAGTCTGTGGTCCAGAGTGTTTTGGCGGTGAAAGCGTCAGCAATTACCTGTCTCAATTCTGCTTGTGCTTCATTCCTGTTGGCATCGTTTATTTGCCCGAGACACTTTGCGACCCATTCCCTGCCGGGCGCCAGATGCGAACTAGGTCGGATGTGAGATGGAGGACACTCACTTTAGCTGGGGCGGCCACGAATCTGAGGACATGGCGGTGGATAGTCGTTTGGATGCGCAAGCAAAGCTGGCTGCGGCGAGGGAGACGTAAGTAAATAGACAGGCCGCCGAGGTCAAGGCTATTCCCACGCAAGCCACTGTACATATCCGGCACACTCCCTCCGCTTCGCTCCCTCACAGCCATTGCAAAGTGAGTCTCATTAGCAGATGCAACACATTGCAGCACCCTACGACCATAAGAATCTACTGGCTCTCCTTCATCGACTCTACACCTTCACTCTAATGTGCCTTGTCTACGGGCGGGTTGTACACTGCGATGCCAGAATACGTCCAGAATGCACACATACAGAGCACAAACACTTACCGATCTTCCGGTTCTTGATGACCGTCCATTTGAAGCGTTTGACGTAAATGCTGACCGCAAACAATGTCGAAAACAAGATGACGGCCTTCAAGCCAAGGCGCTTGCGTTCGTCGTGCTCGGGTTCAGCAGCCCAGTTCAAGAATGTGACGACGTCCTTGGCCATCTGTGATGTCGTGGCAGGAGTACCTGCAGGACGTTGCTATCAGCCTAGCGACTCTCGTTCATTGCATACCACTTACCGTCCTCATACTCTACAAGGCCGTCGAACAGCACTCGGGCCATGGAAATGGCACCGCCGGGGAAGTAGGGATTGTAGTTCATGCCATCACGGATCTCGACACCAGCAGGAGGGTCCATATAACCAGTCAGGAGAGAAAATACATAGTCCTTGCAAACGGGTCAAGCACGCGTCAGGAACCCAAGCAAACACAACATACCGCACCACCATGTCGTGCTTTGACGATCAGGCTGAGGTCTGGAGGAAGGGCTCCAGCGTTGCCGGCACGCGCCGCCTCCTCGTTGGGGTATGGGGGAGGCAGATAATCAGACAGTTTACCAGGGCGCTGGAACATCTCTCCATTGTCATCGGGGCCGTCGGTGTATTCAATTTCCTCCGCCAAAGCCCTAGTTTCGTCGGCTGTATGGGACACGCCGACCAAGTTGCGCCAAGCAATGCGGTCGAGGGAATGGCAAGCAGCACAGACCTCACGGTACACCTGGAAGCCACGGCGGATGCTACGGAGCGCGGGTCGAAAAGCAAGACTTGAGGACGGTGGTGCGGACGTACCTGGCATGGTCAAACGTGTCAAACCAGCCTTTGTGTGGCCATGGATATGCAGCAGGGTGGAGGCCGTCGTCGGCGAGCGAGTTTGCATGAACCTCGCCAATGAAGGGGAGGGTACCGTACAGATGGGCATACCATGCTATCGAGCCAGCAGTAAAGAGTGAGACGGACACGAGCGACGCGCGGGAGCTCAGCAGGGACTAGAAAGGCATCAAAAGCTGACCAAATGGGAGTGTGCAGACAAATGCGCCGACCTGTGTGCTCGCGGAAGAGGTAGAGGATGCAAAGCGGACGTGCTGCAAGAACGTTTGAGACGGGTTCACAGCAGGCGCGAGTGGACATACCGACGCGACACGGTGCTTGAGGGCGTCCAACGGCGAGCGGGAGAGGCGGAGAACACTCTGGCCCTTGAGGACGGCCTGGGGCATCCTCGACAACATTTTTCAAGACTTCGAGCAAGAACGAGTGACAAGCGTGACAAGCCGACCAACGGCGGAACGAACCGGAGCAAAAAGAATTATCCGATTCTCGTAGATAATTTACAAGTCGTCCGCGAGCAAAGGAAACATCGTCTCAACTAGCGCTTTACACAAAAATCGAGTCTCCATGGTATGCTACGAAATCATGTCATCTCAGATAAAGAAAGGTCCTAAAGCAAACAGTCACAGAGCGCCTCTGCAAATGTCGCTGGTCAGCCACCATCGCAGCCAAAGGCAGAACACGAACCTTCCATGCAGCAGCAGAGGCATGCCCCTGCAAGACAGGCGAGGCAACCTTCACCTCCGCCACCACCCCTTTGTGCAGGTTGTTGGCTATCGCAAAAAAGATAAGAAAAAATCACTCGGACGACAACACCAATGCGGCCAGTACGCACACATAGACGGTCTGTGGAGGCGGCTGGGGCTGATAGCCCGGACCGCCGTATGGAGGCTGACCATAACCGGGACCCGCATAAGACTGGGGCGGTTGCTGAGGATAGTATCCCCCCGGAGGAGGGCCTGGCATGCTCGTCAGCAACGAGTTGGTGCGCAACACGAATACGCACCACCAGGGGGAGGGTAGTATTGTGGTTGCCCGCCGTAGTAATCTTTGTTGGCCATGGTGATGGTGATGAAGAGAGAGGAGGGCTGCGTGCCCGTCGTCGGGCTGGAGGTCGGCCCTAAAATGTCACGAGGACCGTGTTTCCCACGACCGAAACGAGCTCAAGTCGCAGCAGGAGCAGCCATACTGCGGAATGAGGAGGCCCGTTCGACTGGCACTGCCTCGAGGCAACGGCGTGCCCCCATGTGGGATTTTACTCGCTGCAAGCTGTCCATTGCGTGCTGTGTTACGCACAGCCAGGCTATTCCGCCTTCTGCGCCTGTCCCGGCCATCCTACCATATTTGCTTCGGAGGGACCCCGCCGATTCCCAGGCATATCCATCCTCTCCGGGTTCACCTCTAGCATAATTTGTCCTCGATCAAAGTCGCAGCCAGCGTGTCGATCACGCTCAAATCCCACCTCAACCCAGTCATCCCACGACTTTGAACCCCTGAAAACGTGTGCGATTATGAACAAGTGATGCATGCTGTCAAATAAATGTTTGGGTTGCCGGAGTCAACCGTAAATATAGCTAGTGCAGAAGATCGAAAGTCGTATGGAAAGAAGCCACCGTGACGAGCGACTTTGTTTCGGCCATTCGCAATTCAGCTTGCGTCCGTGGTCTAAGGACTGTTGGGCGTAAAAGCAAAAATTCGTGCGCCTTGTCGTAGGAAACTTTGTGTCAACCGTGTCGTAGCTGTTTGCCGTCAGGCGGCCGCCATCAGTCATGACCAGCTAATCCCAAATCAGCCTAGTGATCCTTACCTGGCGCAACGTAATTTTCATGGGTAACAACTTCAAATGGTCGTGTCCGGGCTTGCGCTAACACAGTTCCCTGTGATGCAATGCTCATCACCCCAGAAGCATCTGTCCTGCAGCCGGTCGTCGGTATTCAGTTCGCCAAACCCGTCATGTTTCCCGCGCGTACTCACTGTGCTATTCGCAATAACGATATTCCGAGCTGAAACCGGCCCCGCCAGCGGATGCTCACGTCGGGAAACAGAAAATAGAGCCCTTGGCGCCCTTGCAGGTCCCGTAACTTCTGGGGAGAAGACACGAGGTTCCCGTATAGCAGCCGTCGCGGAGGTGCCTCTCCGTTGGGCGCGGTTCCCATGTCCAGCGGTCGTGTTCCATCGTCAGAAAACAACGACAGATGCGCAACCAGGAACGGAAGCTCCATCTCACTGCCGGAAAAAAGGACATATCTCCAGGATCTCTCTCACCCTGGAGGCTGACGAACACTTACGGGATAATAACATTCCCAAAGCGATCTCGCACGATGAGCTGGACGACGATGGGAGGTGACAACGGCAGTCGCGACAGGGTTGCAGATCCAAACTCGGCCGTTCTTTGAGGGTGTTGCACGACATCCAGATGATAGGTTCTTAGTGGAGTTATTCGTGAGTCACTGAAAACGCCGTCATAGTGGTTGAGATACCTGGTCTGGCTTTCATTGAGAAACGAAGAGTAGCCGACACGTGGTTGGTTCAGTTGGAATTGGTTTTGCAAAGGGCTGGATCGGTCGGCGGCGGACGGCTGGGTCCAAGCACCATGGTTTGAGGACTCGGATTGTGGCGGTAGATTCCACGCGGAAGGCGGCGATTGTGTTCGGGAGTGATCGCTACTCGCGACCGACCGGGGCGAGCCACAGGAACTTTCACATGAGGCATCGTGAAAAAGTTTCTTGTAGTTGCTAGGCGTCAGGGCACGACCGCTCAGCCTGACATCACCACGAGAATTAGCGATCTTACGATGGGATATACTCGACGGGAGTGATAGGCGTGATCGGATGTATTTGTCGTGTGTGCTGGGGGAGTTTAGGATGTCAGCGTCACTCTGGCGCCCAGCAAGGTGGTCAAGAGCGCCTACCGAATGCTCTCCTTCACTGCTATGAGAGGAGGATTCGTGGTGCAAGTCATGGCTATGAGTAAGAAACATTGCGCAGCCATGAGAAGATACTAAACCATTCTGAGCGAATGCCTTGTCCCATGTGGAATCCCTTGACCGATTGGCACAGTTGAAGGAAGCAGTGTGCATAGGCAACAAGAAAAGAGCTGCCCGCAAGAAAGGCAAAGAAATGGGGTTATGTGCTGTCCGGAGGTGGAAGTTATAATGGCATTGGGTAAGAACTTGGCATTTATGCGTTCGTGTGTACAGATCATGATCATATACCCACTATTTCCAGGGAGCGGAGCTCGGGGTCAAAGGAAGACACACAAGGGGTGTCAGAGCCTCTTGTAAGCCGCAAACAGCTTGACAGATCTACCCCAGACCGATATGGTCATGTCAATTCAGGCAATATACGAGAACTTGTTTGAATATGTCGTGTATCTGCAATGATGCCATGCTCGCATTTCACTCGCAACCTTATTGGGACGCTTACCAGCAGGGACAACGATTTTGAAAAGCCTATGCAAGAACATTATGATGGTATATCTTATTACACGGAGTCATTCATACGCTCTTCTTCACGTAGCTCCATATGCCCGCCAATCCAGAGATTAATGTCGCAGCAACCAGGGCGGGTTTAACGCCAGCTGACGTTGGAGCAGACAACATGAGCAATACGTAAGCAGGTTACGGGATCCGTCCGTACCGGTAGACTTGTAGAGCGCGCCCGTTAGCGCGCCTGCCGCCATGCTGCCTGTAGCGTCGTGTTTTCCGCGAAACGAGTCTATCGAAGAGTTGATACCATTGTAGACGAGCGCTGTGAATCACTATCAGTCAGCACCGGCCGACGCACATTGCCGACGGGAAGTGTCAACGCACCAAGTACGCCAGCCGAGTTACCTATGAACGTACCCCTTCTCGTGACAGAGTTGAGGATGCTGTTGATCCGAAGACGTGCGTTCGACACGGCTAGAGGCCGTCTGGCGCCCTCATTCACACCCCAGATGCCTCCTACGGCCAGGCCTTGCGGAAACATGTATGAGCATGTGACAGGTCAAAGACAATAAGAATGGCCCAAGTTGGCGATGTGGCGACATTAAGATAAGGTGAGAAGAAGAGGAGTCATGGAGAAAGCACACGAGTCAAACGTACAAAACTCGTGCAAGACTCGTGTCGATGAGCCGATAGAGAGGAGTGACTTACCACTGAGGTACATGGTCCCTGTTCCGTAGCACAAGTCGTCACTCCAACCCCGAGAAGGAATGGCCGTTCCGGCTCCTGGTAGATCGCTAACCTTGTCATCGTCTAATACAAGGTAGTCTAATTGATCCCCGAGCTGTGCGAGAGGGTGCAGTCGAGTGGGATCGTAGGCACCCAAAAGGAGGTCGTTTGCGGTTACTGGAGCGTCGACCGAGGGCCCGTGGTGCGCAAATTGGTCAGCCGTATGACTCTGCGAACCCGAAAGCGAGTCCTGGGGGTCCTTGAAAGCCATTGAAGCACGGTGTCTAGTCGCGGTCGAGAGCAGCGAGCGGAACAAGGTGAATTTTTGGAAGAGCGCGAGTGCAGCCGGCGTGGAAACCTGTTTCCATATTCGCGCATGTCAACGGTTATCTGCCAACATTTGGGCAGAGACAATTAGGATGCCAATGCTGCTGCACACAACATCGGTTCGGGCTGCGCGTGTGCTCGCAACGCCCTCAGTACCGCAGCTATGCCCTGCTGCACATCGATCTCTGTCGACGAGCCGAGCGACCCGTTTAATGCGTCCACTCCCCGGTTCCGCCGTCCGCGTCTCGTCGTGCCGCGGCATCCCTCACAACAGTCTCCCGAGACGTGAGTTTTGCCTGTCGTCGTCCATGCTTGTGTCACCATCTCCTTCAAGGCTGGGCAACTTCCACAACCCCGCATTCCACGGCCTCCGACCCCGCGGAAGTCGAGGCCATGCAGTGCCTTGAGCAAGGCACCCAGAGGCTCGAAGAGGGGGACGTTCAGGGCGCCAAGGAGCTCTATAAACGCAGCGTTGAGATCAAGCGCAACGCTAGCTCCCTCTTCAACCTCGGCGTTACTCATTATCATCTGAGTACGTCCGCTTTCTGTTTTCACGCCACCCAGAACGCATGTCAGAAATGATTTCATTCAGAGGAATTTGATGATGCCATTTCCGCTTGGAAGGAATCGATAGCGCTACAGCCAACGAGTGCAGACGCACACACAAGTACGTGTCTCTTTCCCGGCTGGCCCCGCTGATGACATGAGTATCCCGAAAGACCTCGCCAGCGCATACATAATATCACCAGTCTCACGACCTGACCTAGCGCTTCATCATTTACAGCACGTAACCCACCAGGACTACCATATATGACCACTGACTATTGTTTTCCAGTGTAGCGGTCTCACTCTCACCGGAAGACCCTGAGATTGCTTTCAATCTCGCCGCCGTTCTGGAAGCCAGTCCGTGATTGAGACACTCTTATTGTTCCCAAAATTATCTCATCTGATGTGAGCAGCTGGCCAACTCGAGGAGGCCCTGAAATATTACAAACGCTCCAAGGAAAACGGGGTCGATCGTGCCGCAATGCACATCCGGAATGTTGGTCATATTTATCCAATCCCGTTTCGGCATTTTAACCGTCGTCCGCTGATTTCCTAGGTCAGCGCAAAGATTTTTGGGAAAAATATGCAGGCTGCTGAAGCGGACGAAAATAAGTCTAAAAAACCCGACTCATGACACCGCACGCTAGCCTTGGCATGTCGCGAGCTTTCCGCCGCGGTATTACCAGTCGATGAGCATGGAATTTGTCACATCATTACTTGCGCGCATGTAGTATGTGCAACTTGATCGTAAACGGTTTGACCTGCCCAGTAAACGACATGCGGCCCTCCGCTGTCCTGTGCTACGGTAATCTTAGATGCCTGATCCCTTCAAACTCCTGGCTCGTGGTTTACCGAGGCGTTATTTCTTACACTATTGGACAGACAATAAAAAGTATTTCCCGGAAAACGAGCCGTACGTGATGTTACATCGCATCAGTGTGATCCCGTTTAGGAACTATTATGGCGTTCCTCTGCCGACTCCCTCTCCTTTGAGCCTTCCATTGCAGGTAGGCTCGCTGCTCCTGCTGATCGTTGATCTGATCTCTCCTGATTACCAATCAAATCAGAACTCGGCCGTCTCCAGTTAGAACTATTGGAGTTTCCGACCCTGCTCGTGAACCGAGAAGAACCAGCAGCGGTCCCTCGTGCAGGCGAAAAACTCCGGTAGCTACCACCGCGACCTCCACGGTAACCACGTGGCCGAGAGGTACCTGAGAGGTCTGCGCCGCGCCCAAAGTGGGATGGCCG
>JBBPKE010000585.1:0-10219 GCA_038089095.1 Tylopilus orsonianus | reverse complement strand
TAGTCCTAGACGGGGAGCACTAGGAAGTACGATCTCGGTGAGTTGTTTCTTGAGGTAGCTTGTCACGACGTTCGTCCAATCGATACTATACTGTGTGGGATTATAATTGGGCTTGTTCCGTAGCCCGACCTGGAAAAATAGATTAAGTGCTATGCAGCAATGAGTGAGCTAACAGCGTACGGTCTCGTTTGCACCAAGAACTCGTAAAAACCACACAGCACGAGGAATTGCCACGTTATTAGATTGCAACAGATCGAGAAGATCGTGTCCTTTCGCCCCATGTGGCACACTCTTACCAAGCTTGTGCAACGGAACATCATCGTTGGCGAGGTCTGCGAACCATGCCTGACGCTTCGCATCATTAAGGGTAACCCGGGACGGCATTTTGAAGGTCCAGGGACTGGCTGTGTCATGACTACGATGTCACGCACATAGTGAAGGGGTATACGCACGGAATGGTAGGGGCGTTTTCAGCACGGCGAACGAATATCTCACCCATTATGCCCTCCAGCTGTTCAACCGCAGCCTGATCAAAGATGCGGTGCTGCTCAGCATTCGACTGGGAGCCCAGAGCTTCTGCGACGCCAAAGATCTCTGACTGATAAGCAGTGAGGAGACAGCAACGGAGAGCATTCCCCATACATGCCTGAACGTATGTACTGAGTATGAACCCACTCTTGACATTGGTCTCGGACAAAACATCTTCGTCTTGCCCGGGATACGGAGGATGAAAACCAAGATAGCCTGAAGAGTGCCTCCGTTAGTTCGAGTGGGAGATGGTGTTTCCGAGACTTGCCAACGTCAGCTGACTGGTGGGAGGGGGGAACCCATGGTGGTGGCCGAGAGTCGTATACAGGAGGGTTGTCGTGTTTAGTGGCACTCTTCGTCATAGTTCTACATGCATCACGTGGAATATGACACGTGTGGGAGGAGTATGCCACAGAAATAGGAGCTCTAGTGCATTTATGTACCCATGATATCTGCCACGCTAAGCTCGTGGCTGTTGACTTGCGGCATCCGAATAGCCCACTCGACCTCAGTGACCCGCAGTTTGTTCAAGGGCTCCCGATAAGATCCGAGAAACCAGCGTTATCTTACATAATTGAAACATAGCTGTCCCTGCCGAACCGAAGTCGTATAGGGCCGTGTCTCTTCTTACAACCGCCTTCACTGCTCGCCACGATGAGCACTGAGAACGAACCCCTCCTCCGAAATGGGACCCCCAACGGACATGATGACACAGAATCTGCGGCCTTGCAGCAAAGCTCCCGGGCGGCTCACATTCGTTCTGTTGTCTGGGCTGCCTTGGGCGTCGTCTTTGTTGTCGGTGTCATACTTGCCCTAGTTGACCCTGCCCACCTCATGGATAGCGGTTGGTCCGGAAAGCTACCCAGGAATCCGGATCTGGCAGCCCGGAGGTTGCTCGATTCTGCCCCTGTTATCGTGTGTACACTACTTCTATGGCCTTCGCTGCAGCTGATTATCCTCGCAGGATGGTCACATTGGTTCGTTGGGACGTATTTGTCAGGGTGTTCTTCCTTGATTTGGCAATATATACGCAGATTTACCGTATTTTGCGAGGATAGGCTGGCGAAACAATGTCTCTGACATTCCGTTGGATACCAGGATGCGGGGACATGTCGACATCCCCCGTCTGCGAGAGGGAAAGGTAGGAGGATTCTTTTGGTACGTTCTTTCTTGTCTCTCTTGTGCTCAGTTTGACTCGGGTTGCGTGCAGGTCTGTGTACGTACCTTGTGCAGAGAGCTCGGCAGAGGGAGAGGACTTTTTAACCGCTACGTGGAGAGTCCGGTATGTCTCTCCCGCATATTCCTTGAAATACGTGTTATGACGGTCATTTTAGTGATACACTCGAACAAATTGATGTTGCCAAAGGTCTGATGGAAAAATATTCGAACGTGAGATCTCTCCACCCTCCTTCCCACAAGGAATTCACAGTGATTCTAGACATTTGGTATCGCGCTCAGTTCGGAGGATATCAAACAGTCCATCTCACAGGGAAAGATTGCCAGCTTACTTGGCGTCGAGGGGTCAGTTTGCTTCCATCCTCCCCACCAGATACACTGACACAATGTTCAGAGGACATCAGTTAGGGAACTCTATCTCTGTGCTCCGACAGTACTATGCGCTCGGTGTCAGATATATGACCCTCACTCATATGTGCCACAATGCATTCGCCGATTCGTGTGGACTCTTGACACCAATTGCCCCACTACATTATGGTCTGAGGTGCTCCGTGGTCTCTTATTCTTAGTATTGCTGATCATCTCAACCGTATTCACCTAGTCCTATTGGGTTCAAACTTATTGAAGAAATGAATCGAATTGGGATGCTGGTCGACCTATCACATACTTCCGACCTGACTGCGACGCAAGCCATCTTGCGCTCCAAGGCACCCGTCATCTGGTCCCATTCTTCGGCAAGGGGTGTGCATAACGTGGCTCGCAACGTGCCCGATGAGGTGCTCAGCCTGATTGGTACTGGTCAGGGACGAAAGGATGGCATTATTATGGTAGGCTTAACATATTGACTATACCGTCAAGTTATTCGACGCTTTGTAGGTCAATTTCGCACCCGACTTTGTTGCGCCCACAGGTGAGGCCAACATTCAAACCGTGGCTGACCACGTTGAGCACATTGCAAGGGTTTCCGGAAAGAAACAGTGAGTTCTTACTGTACTTAGAATTTATCGAATATTAAACCCACTTCCGTAGTGTTGGTATTGGAAGTGACTATGATGGAATAGGTTCGACCCCCGAAGGATTGGAAGATGTCTCCAAGTATCCTGCACTTGTACGTGTGCTCTCTTCTTGACTCTTTAGTGACCACCTCACCCTCTGCCAGATCGCTGAACTCTACCGCCGCGGGTGGGACAAGTATGAACTCGCAGGTCTGACGGGAGGCAACTTACTTCGAGTTTTCACCGCCGTGGAGAACGTTGCACGTGAACTCCAAGCTGCGGGGACACCCGCTGTTTATGATATCTATGATAAGAGGGAAGACATGCCTATTACTAGAGACGAACTCAGATAATAAATACTTACTGACTGGGATGATTGCCTCGGAGGCCAGTGCTCTTTGTCGGAAACGATAACTTATGCTAGTCCAGAATTTGAACATGCTCGGTTGTGTGGTACTCATTTCGTGGGTTTCTATTTTCGGGTGACATCTTGGGCGTGCACCATCTCAGCGAGGCTTGCGTGCTTGGATTTTGTGCACCAGGTGCTATTGATGGACTACCTGCGTAATCTTGGCTCGGCAGCTGTGTCGACTCTTGTCCAAAAGTCGGGCATCAACTTGCCTTTTACCCTTGGTCCGAAGGTCGCCTCTTGTGAAACATTCTGGGTTCTATATGATGCCACGAAACGTGTACTGTCCTACACATTCCATCTATAATACGAACTGACCTTACCAGCACCTAGGACGACGGGAGTCTCGTGTCAGTCTTTGAATATGATTTTGTGCACCCCCTCAACAAGTCGACGATTCCACTCGCCAAGAATGCGTTGCGCAAGCTGCGCACTATCCGTCATCCTGACGTACTCAAATTCATGGATGTCGTCGAGTCAGACAGCGCAATTCTCATCATGACAGAGCGTGTTCGGCCGCTGTCGACTGCCTTGCACTCGTGGGGGTCCAAGAGTCAGCAGGAGCGACAAGATTGGTTGCTTTGGGGGTTGCATCGGATATCGGTACGTCGTGTATCGCTTCTACGTGCTGTTCTCGTAGAAGTGACAAGATGCCAGGTCGCGCTTGCCTTCATCAACGACTCTGTTGCATCGACACATGGTAGCGTTAAACCAAACGCGATCTTCATATCACCCTCCGGGGAGTGGAAGCTGGGTGGTTTCGAGGTATTGAGCAACCCCAAAGACGACAATCCAGTGCTCTATGTAAGTCCGGGTTGATCTGGTTGCACCGATGTTTTATGTGGTCTAGACGATGGGTAGCTTGCTACCAGGATCTATGAGCTGCGCCCCACCCGAAGTCAAGAAGAGCGGCTGGTCCACGTTGAAGGAGTAAGCTCACATTTTTTGTCTGATAAATCTACTAACTGGGCGCAAAGTGGTCCTGTTTCTGCTGCGGACAGTTATGCTCTCGGCCTGCTTTTACATGCTGTTTTCAATCCTACCTATCCCCCTCCAGAGACCGCGGAATCCCCTCATCCGCCCCCCCAACCTTCGTCTCGTGGTGCCATTCCTCCATCTGTGTTCCCGTCTTTCAAGAAACTCCTCAACCCGAATCCGAAAGGCCGCATGATGCCAAAAACATTTTTAGATACTGGAATGGCAGAGACAGCTGGCGAGTCTTCTGGATTCTTTTCTGGAAATCGACTAGTGAAGGTGTGCGCTGGTCTGGACAATTTCAGTTTGGGCAGCGAGGGTGAGAAAGCTGCACTTCTTCGGTAAGTAGGAAAGGTATTACGTTGTGCGATGAACCTGTTTATCGACTGTATACCTAGAACGCTGAAAGAATCTGCCTCCTCTTTCCCTCCAGAGTTTGCCTCTTTTCGCATTCTTCCTTCTCTCGTGACTGCGCTCGAATATGGAGGCGCCTCTGCCGCCTCGATCGTTCCTTTAGTTCTACAATTTGGCAAGAACGTTTCTCCGGATGAATATGTAAACGTGATTCTCGGACCCCTTATTAGACTCTTTGCAAGTCCCGATCGAGGCACGCGAATGGCACTCCTTGATAACCTCTCCGAGTACGCAGAGAAACTGGACAAGAAAGCGGTGGCAGATAAAATTTGGCCTAATCTTGTATGTTGGCCCATTTTCTTACGTTCGCTCTGTTGTGCTGATAGGGATGAACCAGCAATCTGGCTTCACAGACACAGTTCCCGTCGTTCGCGAAGCAACGATACGTGCAACTGTGCAACTTTCGCCAAAGGTATGCTTTTTTGTGATTTACGCTCAGTTGCACTTATAGCGATTGGACGTAGCTCAACGACCGTATTCTCAACAATGACCTTTTGCGGCATCTCGCGCGTCTTCAAAGTGACCCTGAGGCGTCGATAAGAACAAACACATGTATTCTCATTGGTCGACTAGGACCCACCCTAGGTTACAACACCAAGCAAAAGGTCCTCGTGCCTGCATTCACCAAGGCGCTGAAGGATCCTTTTGTGCACGCACGCGTGGCAGGATTAATGGCATTTATGGCGACTATTGAATGTTTTAATATCGAAGACGTGGCCGCAAAGGTGATCCCAAACATTGTAGGAGCCACGCTCGACAAAGAAAAGTGAGAGTTACAAATTGATGTTGTTTTGTTGCGTTGACTATCATCTAGGGTTGTTCGAGATCAAGCTTTCAAGGCGATGGAGCTGTTCATGAAGCGCCTGGAGACACACGCAGCGTCCATGGTAAGGAAGCTTGCTTTGTCTAGCCACTCTTACTGTGTTCACCATTATACAGCCCGAAACAGCACTGGTGGAGGGCGAAGGAGCCACAAATATACCACTCTCTATTCCAGGAGGTTTCGCACAAGCAAGTCTCGTCAATTCAGCTACAGGTGCTGCTGGTGCATTTGCCGGATGGGCCATGTCTTCTCTGGGAAAAAAGGTAACCTGATGGTATTTTTTCCTCTTTGATTCTTACAATGCATCTTTAGCTTGCTCCGAGTGACTTGCAGAGCACTATAGCGAGTACCTCTGACGGGCGCCCCACTACACCAATTAACAGTTCTGCATTAACTGGTGCTGGCGCAGATATCCAGTCGCGAACACCCCCGATCGGCTTTGCGCAGCCTAAAGGCCTTCAACTTGGAGGAAACAAGCCAGGCTCGAAAGCAGTCGCAGCGCAGCTCGCCGAACAGGTTGCGGCAGAGGAGAGCGCGAATAATATCTGGGGTGATAACGACTTGATGGATGTGAACGCCGACGAGGGAGATTGGAGTAAGTCGTTGCATACGGTGTGAACTATGTGTTCACTCCTGTTCGTTGCAGGTGCGTTTGAAAGTGCGCCTGCCATTGCAGTGTCGAAAATTACCTCCGCGACCGACCTTGGGTTTGGTGCCTCTCCTCTGAGTTCCCCGAGAGGTGCGTTGATCCACGATATCCAACAGCGTTGTACGTTGACCGATCTTCACGTGTAGGCGAAGATGACTGGGGTGCCATGGATACGTTAGCAAGCCCGACAACGATGACCACATCGACCTTGTGGGGTTCGCCTCAGTTTCCTACTCGTGCACTCACACCCCAGCCCCATACTCATGCTCCAGCCCGTAAATCGAGTGGCGTACCTCTTAGATCAACGGCTGTTTCGCCTGCTTCGAGTTCTCGGCCTACCCCCATATCTTCACCGCCCCCTCTACCAGCAGATTCAGAACCCGTTCACTCGAGGTCGACCGCAAACATGTCCAAGGAGGAAAAGGCACAGGAAATGGCGAGACGAAAAGAAGAACGGCGTCTGGTACGTCTCGGTAACCCTCGGGTAGATGGCAGAACATGAGATTAATGATGACGCCTGTAGCGCATCGAGAAATTGAAGGAGCAGAAAAGGAATGCAGCGTCCTCTCTCAAATGATCGCCCGCGACGCTTGGTTGACGAGGACGGCCTTTACACCCGTCTCAGCTTCGATTACTAGTATACACATACCCCTACTTGGTTTGGCAGACGGTTGAAGTATGCTGATGCGCTCTACGGCCTATACATCCATGCGAGTCGCTGCTTCCTTGTACTGCGAAGCTTGACCGCTGTCGCATGGAGAAATTCAAAAAGCTGGACGGAGAACACGTCACGCCCTAGCCCGGAAGCCAAAAGTTCTTCTACACGAAATTTCAAGTCTCTGGATCACTATTGTCTACCCGGCTGAGGCGTCCATCTGAGTAAGACTACTAAACAACTGTAAACGGAGCGACGGTGTGAGCAGCTGCTGGTAGACCGCTGCGCATGGCCGTTACAGAACAGGGCAGAGTACAGAATGGCTGGCACCAACGATAGTACCACGGACGCTAGCAATACCTAGGTAAGCCAGCATGCTTACAGACAGCCTATCTGGAGCCGCTCTAGCCAAAGTGTATCGCGCATTCAAAGAACTATTAACACAGTACAATGATGACAGGTACTGCATAACTTAACAAGCAAATGGAGGGAAGATGTGAGCAGCCGGAGGAGCAGCGCCATTGGAGCTGTCAATGATTTATCTTGATTACCTCCTGATTAGGGGGTCGGTCTGAGTTGTAGAGGCCAAACTCTGATGCCCGTGTCCTTGTAGCTGAGGTAATAACCGACTATAGCTGACTTATGGCCAACCTTACAGAGTAGGCTACAAGCCATCCCGAAGGAGGCCTAAGCTATGGTGCTCAACTTAGCTAAGCCACTTTTGTGCAGTGGCCAATTTGCCACGATCGGAGCACTAACCGTGACCCTAACCCATTATTAGGAGTGAAGAGAGCCGAAGAACACGTGTACTCGGTTGGAATAGTTCACTTTTCCAAGAGGGAAAAAAAACCTGAATTTTGAATTCTTGCACAAAAGTAGTGGTAGCTTAGTGGCGCGCACCATACTTGGAAATGACAACTTTGTCGGCAAAAAACTTGCTTGACGCTTATTTGTGTCTGAGCACAGACAATATAAAATATACAAAAAAGGAAAGTTTTTTCAGGGTGAGCTGTTTCCACGACTGGAGGCGGGAAGAAACCTTGCCGAGCAAGTTAATTCTGTAAATGGACGATCATATTCACATGGAGTGGATGGCGTAACAATCTCGCCAGATTGAACTTTAGATTGCACTGTTGATCCTGCTTGTAACACGTATAGACGCGCAACGCAACCCCTCACGCATACCTCAGCGAGAACCTGTTAAACACGCAGCGTAACAAAATTTGCGACTAATGATTTGCGGATGATAGGCTCTAATCGAATGGCTAGTGACCAACAAACTAAACGCTCGGATGGCCCGGCCGTATCACGGAGTAAAATTTCCGTGCTTCAAAGCTAGTGGCGGTCACGTAAATTGGCGATAATTTTGTGGACTCTGATTGGCTTTAGGCTGTACGGAAACGGAATTAATTGGATAGTTTGTCATACGGAGAGCAAGTTCGGGTGCGCGTATCGAAGCTCATTGACATTCTTTTCGGTCCACAGCCGATATCCTGGCCATCTGATAATATTTTTAGGTCAGTACTTAAGTCATGTCATTTACTACGCCTGGCAAGTGCATTCTTCTCGCCCACTATGGCAGAGGACACGTCAAAGCACGAGGTTACACCTCCCATCGTAGACAGCCTCTCTCCTGTATCTTTTACTCAGCTTTTCCGGTAAGCCTCTTTCCACCCACCCTCCTCTTACTTAACCATCCTAGCTACTCCACTCGTTTTGAGCTTTTCATTGATGCAATTGGGCTTGTTGCTGCGTTTGCAGCTGGGGCTGCACAGGTAATCTTCTCTTTGATTTTATCCACTCGCTAGCTCATCCCTACCGACCAGCCTATCATGACCCTTCTGTTTGGAGACCTCGTAGAGACATTTGTCTCCTTTAATGATGCCCAAACAACATATTTCCGGAGCCCCAATTCCACCACTCTCCAAGAATTCAACTTAGCCGCGGCGCAATTGCGCGCTAATGCTGCTTCAAACGCTTCATATCTTGTTTACCTTGGTATTGACTCGCACGTTTCCTTCATTTCTCTATTCATACTCTTCCAGGCATCGGCACGCTTGCTTGTACATACGTCTACATGGTCATTTGGGTCTACACCGGGGAAGTAAATGCAAAACGGATACGTGAGAAGTACCTTAGGTCGGTGCTGCGTCAAGATGTTTCCTACTTCGACGATGTTGGAGCAGGCGAGATTGCAACTCGCATTCAGGCGGATACCCGTACGTTTTTCTTCACTACGTAGTCAAACTCTCATCGTCTTGTGTCAGATCTGGTGCAGCAAGGAATGTCGGACAAGGTTGTTCTCGTGACAAACTATATCGCTTCTTTCGTTGCAGCTTACGTCATTGGCTATGCTCGCTGTTGGAGACTTGCTCTCGCAATGTCCTCCGCTCTTCCTTGTATCATGCTCAGCGGTGCTATCATGGGCATACTCGAGTCAAAATACATGCAGTCGGTATCTTTTCCATACACCTTTACACCTTCTTCATGGACCTTGTAGACTCGTACTCGAGTATCTCGCCGAGGGTGGTACGATTGCGGAGGAAGTCATTTCCACCGTGCGTACCACCTACGCATTTGGCACCCAGAAAACCCTCAGCAATATTTATGACGCACACATTGAGGCTGCCCGCGTTCTAGATGCCAAAGTAGCCACAGTTCATGGGTGCGCCGTTGGCGTATTTCTCTTTGTCATATACGGAGGATATGCACTGGGTGCGAACATTCGTCGTGGATGATGATTCATCGCTGACACCCTTCCAGCTTTCCAGTTTGGCACAACATTGATCAACGAAGGCCACGGTGAGTCAGAAGACCCTATGGTTGTCGATCCGATTTGACTTGATCTGCGCATTTTTCTCAATAGCAAATGCTGGCCAGATTGTGAACGTGTTCATGGCCATTTTGATTGGTTCATTCTCTGTTGTCACAATGTTACCCGAATTGCAAGGTCAGCACTATGGTGTCGATGTTGTCCTTCACTAATCCCTAACATAGCCATCTCACATGGTCGAGCCGCAGCTGCAAAGTTGTTCGCCACTATCGAACGCACTCCCGCTATCGATTCATCAGATCCCAGCGGATTCAAACCGAGGGAGGTTATAGGCGGGATTACCCTAGAGGACATCAAATTTAGCTATCCTTCTCGCCCGGACGTTCCTATCCTCAAGGGTGTGGACATCACCTTCAATGCAGGTCAGACAGCTGCTTTGGTTGGCGCATCTGGTTCCGGAAAATCAACCATCATCTCTCTCATCGAACGTTTCTACGATCCTTTATACGGTTCAGTCAAACTCGACGGGGTGGATATCAGGGAACTGAATATCAGATGGTTGCGATCCCAGATTGGCCTCGTCTCCCAGGAACCTACACTCTTCGCTACCACTGTCAGGGGCAACGTTGCACACGGTCTGATCAATACACCTTACGAACACTTCTCGGAGGAAGATAAATTGAAGCTGGTCAAGGAGGCATGCGTCAAGGCCAATGCGGATGGATTCATCAGCAAGCTACCGAATGGGTACGACACGATGGTTGGGGAACGTGGCTTTCTTTTGTCTGGTGGGCAGAAGCAGCGTATAGCGATTGCTCGTGC
>JBBPKE010000583.1:4425-15857 GCA_038089095.1 Tylopilus orsonianus | reverse complement strand
CCCGCCCCCCTCCGCCCGCCCCCGTCGCCCCTCTGTGCTCTCCCTCCCCAACCCTGCCCTATCGTCCACGATCCACCGCCAGGACGAGGATGGCTCCCCCTCCGCCCCCTACGCCAACGGCCCCATCCAGGTTCTCCCCCGCATCTGGCTTGGCTCAGAAGACAACGCCCGCGACTGGCCCGCCCTCCGCAGCCGTGGCATCTCCGCCATTCTCAACGTCGCCAAGGAGGTCCGGTCCCCCTTCGACTCGGCCGACCCCCAGCCCCCCCGTCCGTTCGCCTCTGCCCCGGTTCCCGTCTCCCATCACAGGTCTCCCACCTCCACTTTCTATCCCCCCCATCCTCCCTCCGGCCGTCCCCCCATGCACTACCTCAAACTCAGCTGGTCCCATGGCCAGCGCGATCTCGTCACAGACGGTTTTCCCACAGCAATGGCATTCATCGATGCCGCCATCTTGCGCAACCAGGACGTCCTCATCCAGTATGTACTCGCCCCAGCCAACACTCCCTCTTCTCATTTCCTCTCAGCTGTCAGTGTGGTGTGTCCCGATCGGCGACCCTAGTGATTGCCCTCGTCATGCGTGCAGCCGCGACCCGCGCCCCAAATGTCCCCCAAGACGTCTGGGACCTCAAAGGTATGCAGGCTGCGTACTCCTTTGTGAAGGACAAGAGTAGACATGTGGGTCCTAACTTGTCGTAAGCACACATGCTTTTTTCATCGTCCTTCGCGTGTTTCATCCCCCTTATTTTCAGTCTCATTTACCAATTGCTCGATTATGAAAAGGCGCTCCAGGGTGGCCGTATTTCTCCCCTATCATCAGATCATGACTCATCGGCCGGCGAAGAGGACAGGGAGTGGGGTCGTCGCCGGAGTGCGTTCGCTCAAGAGGAGGGTGAAGTTGATCCCGTCCAGCAAGAGGCAAACGCTCTCGATCGTGCAATGGAAGAACGTATCATGTCCCGCAGACCGTCCACTTCATTCTCTGGCTCGGGGATAGGCATGGGTCCTGCCTGGAGGAGTAGGTTCGGCCGGAAACGCTCCGGATCCATCGCTAGCATACACACGACTGGCAGCGTATTGAGTGAAGACCTCGTCGAGGCCGATGAGGAGCCCGAGCTCTTGGGCGTCGGTGGTCCTTTCGATGATGCCCTCGAACCACGCCGAAGCCCGTCGCTGTCCAGTGATTCCCCGGGCTCCCCTAGTGAGACCAACGCTCAAGCCAGCCTTTGCCTAAGACCCCGCGTAACCGGTTCATTTACATACCCTTCCCCACCGTCTACCGTACCTGTCAACAGGCTCTCCTTCAGTGCGCCTAGGCCCCCTGCTAGCCTCTATTTCAAAACTGCACCTGGTAAGGGGAAACGACGGCCCCCTCCTCTGGGAACACTGCCTCCAGTCCCCCCCTCTCCCATTACTCCTATTGCTGTACAAGAAAGTAAGCCATTGCCTCGACGCCGAAAACACCCATCACGAAATCAGACACCTCCACCTCTTAAATTCCAAGGCGAACCTAGTAGTATTGCATTTCCCACTGAAGCACCTCTTTCAAAATATCCCGTCTCTGCTTTGCCCTCGCAGACGCTGTTTGTTTTTCCACCTTCACCAACGGTCACGCAAACGACTGCCACGCGTACACCTGCCACCATGACCGTCACGTCCAATGTGGATAACAATACCTATCCGTTCCCGTCTCAAACTACGCCCCGTGTGGCAACCTCGCGCTCTCATGGCCGCACACGATCGTTTATTGGGCTGGGTGCCTCGGTGGCACCTACCACAGCCTACTCACGCGTTGATGCACGAGGTTGGGTTGGGCTGGAGTAACCTGGCTCCAGCCATAGATGCGCGTCAGCAGTGATCATGCCATAAGTCATGTTAACACGACGTGTTACCTCGAGGGAGTTGTGTGGCCGCATGCTTGTGCCCATCGCTCCTGTACTGTGCAAGTAATTCGTATTCCATGTTGTGCTTGTGTCTATCTTGGACTGGTCCTCGTCTCTTTTCCTCGTTGCCTCTTCTCGTCGAATTTGTTGGCTGCAACATTCACGTTTGTAACATTAGTGCTACACCTGTCGCTGCATTCTATGTCCGTCGTGCGTGGTTTTAAGGTACCCGCACCGTCGTTTGTTTCTCTGATACGAATTTATCTACACGCTACCTGAAGAGTTTGCCGACGCTGTTCTTCACCGCACTAGTGAACAACTGGCCTCCGAGGTTCCCCAGTCCCATGGACCAGCTAGAGCTAGTGACACTCTTTGCCCATCGTTGCTGGGCGTCTCTGTCGCTAAATGTCATTGCTGTGAGTCGGAACACGGGATTCATACATGATCGATGCTCACGCATACGTGAAACCCGCGGCATTGGTGACATTGAACACCAAGGCCAGTATCACGATCGGTATGAAGCTAGCCAATGGTGAGCGTTGATCGGAAATGGCTGGTGTGCGTATTGACTCACGCAAGACTGAATCTGACAATGGATATTACCAGCAAGAGCAACCAGAATGTTGGGAAGGCATAAAGTGCAATCTGACGAGGTAACCATGTACCTGTGAATCACATTTCTTGATAGCTTTCAAGGGGACACACCCAGAACATTCTGTTATATCGGGGTCATTCATGATGAATAAATACGATGGATAAGAACACCACTCACCTCGAGTCTACTGGGTTTGCTGGCCGGGAGGGCTAAGATGAATTAGACGGGGAGGTCAGAGTGCTGCGGTGACTCACGTCTCTACTCTCGAACACCCAGTAGCTCTCCCCGTCCTCGTCGACCTGGATGACACTCATTAACAACTCCCCGCGGACGCACGACAACGCACTTGGTTCCAGAATCGCAATCCGACGAGTGTGCGGCCGGCAACGTTCTTGGGTGTTTATCGATTAGCACGTGCAATGTTGGAGTAAGGGCGGTGCGTACCCTACAGTTCCAAAAGTCTATGGCGAGCAATACGACTACAGCGACCGTCTAACACGTGCATGAGACGAGCTGGAAAGGGATTGGGGCATGTGCGTACGGAGAGTACATAGTTGTCAGTAAAGAGACCACAGAGGATGTACACGGCGATGGGCGCGATACGAAAGAGATACAGGCAAAATAGCGCAGTGGGGTGCGCGGACTAGAGCGAAGTCAGGGCCGTGAGCAAACGAGAGCAGTGTGGTGGACCTGTTTGAATATGCCAGCAACGCCTGTGATGATTGAGTCGGGGAAAAGGGCAAAGACGGGTGTGCCTACCAGACTCTGCGTCGTTTGGGGACGTGGCGAGGGGTTTCTTTGAAGAGAGGCTCCCGAGAGCGGGGTCGTCCGCCTCGATGGTGTCCAGGAGGGGCTCGTGAGTGCTCATGTAGATGGTGGGCGGGTCCTTGTTCGGCTAATGAGCGTGTTGTTTTGGGTGGACACGTGCACTTTGTACTCTCGACGCCGAGGTCAACGTCCTCCCCCCACGCTCTTTTTTCTCCGGCACGCTCGTTTATTCCCAATCTATGTTTCACTTTTCTGCGGATCGTCTTGCTGGCCTCGACACCATGGTCTTGAAGATCACCGCCCCCCCAAAAGTACCTATGATAATCCCTAATCACCCCCTCCACCATGACACTTACGCCCCCGGCAAGGAGCTCAGGGAGCAGAAAACTTGCCGGGAAGCGCGTCCCCCGCTGGCGGACAAGACCGCTTCGAGCAATCTTGTATGTAATTCATCCGCACTCACCAACCTATTCAACTCTATTTAGGCTCCCTGCCCGCCCCATCGGACGAGTTCCATGCGCTTGCACACTCCTTCCACCGCTCTAAACGATTCTCCCTTCCCACATGCCCCGTCCTCACCCGATATACCCTCCTTCTGTCCCCTCCCTCCCCTTCCCTCGGCCACTACCCTCCAGCTCCCGTCCTTTCTCGACTTCTCGGACCAGTCCTTTGCATCTCATGCCGATCCATCATCTCCCCGCTCAGCTGACTCTCTCCCGGCGTCTGCCCTCTTTCATGTCTCTTCTTCCCCTACCCCTTCTTCGCGCCCTGTGGTTGTACGCAAGACCAAGCGCAGCAAGGTATTCGTGGGTCCACAGTGGATCCCGGCCTTCCACCATCCCAACAGTCCTTACGTTCCCTGGTCATCCCCCGTCAGACGACGTGTTCTCCCCCCACCATCGCCGCTCTCCTCTTCGCCTGTCTGTCCTTCCCCCTGTGTCCGTTCCGGTGCTGTCGCGCCGGAACCTTGGGCGTCGTCTACCTTGTCGCAAGCCGACGACAAGCCAACAAAGAAAAGGCTCTTCAGCTCCTGGAAGAATTTCAAGCATTCCATCAAACGAGGAGTCAACACCCTCGTCTCCCACCTCAACAAGTCCAGAAGGTCTCTTAGGACGCCGTGTACCGATCCATACATGTTGCGCACCTTCGATGACCCCAACACTGCTACCCAGCCTAATTTGTTACCTGATGCTATGCAATCGGAAGCACACCGCGGCGGCCGTCGTGGTTCGCTAGCGTCGTTCGCTTCTTCCGACTCCCGGACACTGGTGGCCTGGCTCGCAGAGCGACGTGCTGATGCTTCCTGTATGGTCGACGACACTGCCAAGGAAATGTCTATGGACGAGTATGAACTTATGGGTAGCTGGCTTGATTTCCGTCCCTCCGATGGTGGATGGGTGTGTGGCATCCAGGATTGTGACATGCACACTGCCAGCGGATCCCCGTATGCTGCGAGCCAGTATCCGGACGGGCTGCGCCCGGCGATGCTGTTCGATGGCGCAGACTTGCTGTCAGTGAAGAACCGATCCCCTAAAGCATCCGCTTCGTCATTCCCTGTCGGTCCATTTTGCATGCCGCTGCGCTTTCATTCACTGCCCCGATTGCCTTGCAAAGCCTTCGATGGCTATTCCGCACAGGAAGCGGAACATGAGAACCCAGAGCGATGCACGACGAGATACCGCGAGCTCAGCATGCCTGGCGGCTGGACATTTTAGCTAGCTCCTTACGAACCACAGCAAGTTAGAGAATGTGCTATCTTTTTTTTCCCCTCGCACTTGTATTGTCGGACATGTGGATCAGACCGAGTGTACTTGACGTGTATTTCTGTAGAGTATGTATACTAGAATATGTGTAACTTAGAGGGAGACAAGGCGGTCGCCAGCGAGACAGGATGACCATTGTCTGAAAAAGGCAAGTGTTGAGGATGGACGCTTTGACATGGACCCAGTATAAGGTCGACCATGCCAGTATATTTCTCATTCATCCTCCATGCCCACGACAGTGATGTCCTCTCCATATCACCCGGAACCTGGCCCCAGTAGTCCCCCACCCCACATCCTGCCACATGATTTCCATGTTCCTCAGTGCATCGACACCTCCGAATTCTTCCAGGTCCTCACTGCACCGTATCACCCACCCGAAGAACTTCCTTCTTTGCACCGTGCGCAGCCTCGTCCCGGCCATGCTGCGAGGTGTCGTGCCACAATCAACTGGACTGCAGCTTTGCCCACCGACGTAACGTTTTCGCCTTCCCAAGCGTCAACGAGTTCCCAGCCGGCCAGCCAGCTAGATCAGCCTATTTATCAGCCACATGGCCGTTGGGCCTGGACGCATAACCTTCCACTCGACGACCCAAAGCAACTTTTGTCCTTGCGGAGTACGCATTCTTTCTACACAATTTGCACGTGCCAATGCTCATTCAGTCTCACTCCCAGAGGGCGCCCAGTGTTCCGCTTCTATCGACAGCGGGACTGTCGCTAACAAAGAAATCAAATATATTTGTAGAAAGTGAGTCCTTCGACCGTCGTTGTACCACAGACGCTGAGACCCCATTCAGGTGGAAAATCAGCAAACAAAGGGAGTGGTATGGCTTCTACTCTGAAGTAAGTTGTCCTCCCCGCACCTATTTGACCCCTCGGCCTAACTACCCTTTTCCGTAGCTTGCCCTATACAAGTCGGAACAATATCTCCGGCCACTTCAGGGAGACATCGTTCCTCACATCATCGGTGTCCATGTCATGCCCGAATCCGTGAGCATGACCATGGAGATGCCTCACTCGTCGTTTTGGATGGAATCCTCTCCGAGCATGCCTGACGTGTTGAAAGAGAGGGTAATAGCCGCGTTCGAAACGATCCATGCGCAAGGCGTTCTTCATGGCGATCCCGAGCTGCGGCATATGCTGATTGGTGCGGACGGGAAGATCATGATCATCGACTTTGGGATGAGCAGGGCGATCAAGGGGCATCCGTCTGTCGGTATCGAGAGAGCGGAGCCGGAGGAGTTCAGACTGGAGATGCGCAAAGTCAAGTACAAACTGGACTACAAAGGAGCCCGGAAGAAGGAGGGGGACAAGGTGGACGATTACCTCCGTCGCGTTCGGAGGAACAGGAAGATATCAGAACTTTGGAAGCGCCGAGCCAAAGGGGAACGCGTGGGTCCTATACCACAATATGAAGAGGACCCCGAAGAGTATGAGTTGGAGCCTCCCGTGAACGCGCAGGATTTTCAGGAGGACTGGATCACGGCTTCGGATGATTGTCCGATGCGTGTCGTCGTCCCGGGACAAACATCGGAACAGGTCGCGAGCCAGGTGCAAACGTTCCTTGGGAAACTAAAAGAGATGTGTGCAACTTCTTCCCCGTCTACGTGGCGAATCGGTTCTTCACCAACCAAATACAGTCGTCCCCAAATATCACGCAACCATCCCGAAAACATTGAAGACTCCCCTTTGCTTCATTCTCTACCTCTTGGGTCGGGTAGTCCCTATGCCAAGGACGAAAATCGCCCTCAGTTCTGCCGAACTCACCCGACACGTCGTCCCAAGAGGCGCCCGCTTAGGGACGTCGTTGCGTTTAGCAGCCCGCCTACGAGATGTGAAGACGATCTATGTTCGCTTTCTACGAGACACATTGAGGGCACCTCGATGCGTCGTAACTACATTCGCTATAAACATCTGAAGAACACGTATATTTCGTCACTTTCGAGTAATCCAAGCACTGCAGCTACGTTCCCTAGCTCAATTGATACTCCGGAGAGCCCGAGAAGCCTTAGACCAGAGGAATATCGAAAGATACAGGAGTCGAGACGTCAGGCGATGCTGCAATACTCAAGGGCACCCAAGGGTATCCTGAAAAGGAGACGAGATGAAGATGACACTGGCGATGCAAACGACCAAGCGATCCCTTCACCTTGCAAGAAACTTCGCTTTTCCGAAAAACTAGCTCTTCCGACATCCGCTAGGAGGCGTACACCGTTTCCTGAATCACTGGACAGACGACGGTCGCACGTCGTGTATTCTCGGGCTTATAAACGCCTCATGATACCCAACACGCAACCAGAGTTGGTCGATTTTACGCTCCCATCACTTAGAACACTTTCGGCGCTTGTCGGATCATTGATGCCTTGGATTCATTAAAAAGCTGCGGAGGATGTTCAAGTAGTTGTGCCTTGTTCTACTTGTCTGTTTTGCTTTTTACGGGTCAAGTGCTGTGCATATTTCCAATGCACGACCGGCCATTGATTATCGGTTATTGATCATAGCCCCTGATACCACAAACCGTATCGCGTGATGCCGTTGCCCACCTCTGAGAAAGCGTGCCAGATACTGACCAAGAAGCCTAGGTAACGGAAGGGGAGGTGTCTTCTGGGTGGGAGAGGTCGCTCTTGGAAAGGCTAGTGAGATCGGTTGGTGACCCACAAAAGGCTTCCACAGCTTTCAGGCGTGGCAGGTCCGGCCGCACACTGGCAGCGTCACATCACGCGGGGGTCAAAGATCGGAACTGTTACTTTGATGCTGCGGCTCATCAACGTTCCTGGGCGCTCTTTGAGTGCTCGCTATACATGGGAAGGAAAGTTGCCATACGATGGTCGTGCTCCGGTCCAGAAACGCGACGTGAACGGCTGGTCCTGCCGGTGGGCTTCGGAGGACTGTCACAACCACGACCGGCTCGAGCGCGTATTATATCGGGTGCGTCGAGCGCATTTAAGCTCGCGAGGTGTAAGCACGGGTTTTATCGACTTGTGCCACGGCCACAACTCATAACAGACTCGTACAGTACTGGATTTCATTGCGGACATTTTGTCACACACACTGGCAAGGGGGAACTTGGGCTTATGTGTGGCTAGGAGACAGCAAATGGCAGAACGGCTTGACAACGCCTCGAACCAAAGAACACCTCAAACCGGATTACTGATATCCGTGCAACATTTGATAGTGCTGGTCCGGGACCATATCTTCATGGAACTCGTGTATGCAGCCTCAGGGATCGGTTTCATCCGCTCTTTTGCTCGATTCCTCGTGCTGTAGAGACTGTAATCAGTCTACTGGGCGGTGCACATCACATGAGTCCCCAGCTCACCCACGCCAAGACCGGCAGAGTTTTAGTGCCTTTTCCGTTGCCTTGTCACGACTTCATATACCTCCCTTGCCCTTCCCGGCAACACCGCCACTGGTAGAAGCCCGAGTACTTATAGTAATCGTTCCGAACCCAATGTTCTATTCTCATCTCCCCCCAACGCTCTCGGCATCCCGAAATCGAAGATGGCCTCCGAGAAAAATACTACGTTCAAGCGCACTTCGGAGGATTCTCTGAAGGACGAAGAGTACGCTACGCCCGGTCAGCCGCAGAAGCTCCACAGGCAGCTCAAGAATCGACATGTGGCCATGATTAGGTATATCCTTGATTCTTCCCCTACTTTCCTTCTTCACCTAACATCATTATAGTATTGGTGGTGTTATCGGTACTGGTCTCTTCATCGGTACTGCCAACTCCCTCAGAGATGGTGGACCGGGTGGTCTTCTTCTCGGGTATATAACCATGGGCACAATCGTGATAGCAGTCATGGCAAGTCATTCCTCCTTCTGGGCTGCTCTAATTTACAGTCGCCCGTAAGGTATCGTTAGGCGAAATGGTTGCGTATTTGCCAGTACCAGGTGGTCATATTAAACTTGCGGAACGTTTCGTGAATCCTGCGCTATCCTTTGCGATGGGTTGGAATTACTGGTATAACTGGGTGATCGTTGGTACGTTTTTGGTTCTTTTCAAGTTTCTCTGGCTGATTTGTATTTCTAGCTCCTGGTGAATACTATTTCTCCTCATTCTGTTTGGGGGCCCTCATAACAGCTTCGCTCCAGCCGAGTTATCCGCTGCCGCTCTCCTGATAAATTACTGGCATCCGCGCGTCAATGATGCAGTCTGGGTATTTTTGTGTATGATTGTCGTGATCACTATCAACATGCTAGGCGCCGGTGCTTATGGGGAAGCCGAGTTTATCTTTGCGTGAGTGGTCGATCAATCATTTGTTTCTACTTACCAATGCACTGGCTAGCTCCATCAAGGTAATCACAATCACTGGTCTCATCATACTAGGCATTGTCCTTGACCTTGGGGGTGGTCCCAACCACGACCGTATCGGTTTTCGCTACTGGGACAACCCTGGTGCGTTTGTTCAGTACTCGGGCATTTCTGGCGCAACCGGCCGGTTCCTCGGGTGGTGGTCTGTCCTTGATAACGCTGCTTTCTCTTTCATCGGCACCGAGATCGTTGCAGTAAGTTAGTTCTCTTTTACCCCCGTTCCCTGAACTCGTTTTCCCAGATTGCAGCCGGAGAGACGAAGAACCCGCGTCGCAATCTTCCCAGAGCAATTCGTCGAGTGTATATCCGGGTTCTTTTATTTTACATCCTTGGGACTTTCGTGATTGGTCTACTCGTACCTTACACCAACTCACAACTGAAGCTTGCGAGTGGAACCTCAGCCTCGCCATTCGTCATCGCAATCGAAACTGCTGGAATTAAATCTTTACCATCGGTTAGTGATGGCACAAACCTAAGTGTCAGAAGTTACTCATTCCAGGGCAGATTATCAATGCTTGTCTATTATCTTCGGCATGGTCGGCAGCATCTAGTGACCTGTACACGTCTTCGCGTGCTCTTTGTGCGTCTTATACCCTTCCTTGATGAAGAGAGCTTGAAATCTGGATACAGATGGCCTGGCTATCGTTGGTAACGCGCCGAAAATCTTCGCGAGGACATCCAAGTCTGGTCTCCCCTACGTTTCTGTCGTCTTCTGTGCCCTGTTTACTTTATTAGCCTTCATGGCTGTATCCTCTGGTGCTGGAACTGCCTTTGACTGGTTTTCCAATATGACATCCGTTGCTGGACTTATGACCTGGTTTGGTATCTGCGTAACCTATCTTCGTTTCTACAGTGGCATGAAGGCGCAAGGCATTGATCGCACGACCCTTCCGTACTACACTCGCGTCCAACCATTTGCCGCGTGGTACGGGACTATTTGGACCTTTGTCATCTGTTTGGTATGTCTCGCACACAGATCACCTGTAGAGCGCGGTTTTGATACCATTTAGTTCAATGGCTGGAGCGTATTCCTTAAAGGCAACTGGAACACTGCAACTTTTGTGACAAGTTATCTTCCCTTCGTTCTATTCCCTCTCCTATACATCGGGGCCAGGTTTTACTACCGTTCCTCGCCCGTCAAACCGGAGGATATGGATTTCGTGAGCGACATTGCGCAGATTGAGGCCGATGAAGTCCCAGACGAGCCACCCAAGAACATGATGGATGCCTTCTGGAAGTGGCTGGTGAGTTTTGTAACGTTACTCGTTTGCAACAACCTGACACGTTTTGGCTAAGATGTGAAACGTATCGGGAATGACGTTTTGCCCGCTTCTGTTTGGTCTTGTCGCACCACATTCTCAGTGTTTAGTATACCAACGTTGTACCTCCACTTGTCATCTGAGGGACTGTCATCCTGGTCCGTTATTTAAGAGTTCTGTGATTGGACATTTGAATGTTAAGACCTTTAAAATCGATCAATACAATATGACACAACTCTCCATTTGTGTGAACCGTCCGGTCGACCCTGCTCATTACATACTTGGTATGTACGGCACAAACAACCTATCTGTGGGACAACAAAATAACGTTATCGCTTGACGTCTCCTTGTCGGTTTTCGCGAGCTGTTGTTGGAAGACAAGCATTTGAAAGGAGAAAGAAAATGTACTATTCCTATTTCGTTGATCGAAAACCAGTGGACCTTCTCGGCTGACTGGATCGACTTGCTGGTGGGCCGACTGGCAGGTGTCGGACAGTGTGTATCGTGATCTGACTGTGCTCATTGCCCGAGCCTAGCCTAGTTTGTGAAACTCTAGGTTCATGTAGCTGATAGCATAATCCTGGGCCTTGGATGTGGAACCACTAACGATGGTTCATTCATCTTGGTACGTTTGAACACGCATGCTCGCTTGAACTTTAGTGTTGTGCATACGTCGCAGACTGACGTATGATCGGATCATATTTCGTGCCGTTGTTATGAGAAGGTCCCGGGTGTTTTGAATTTTAACTGGTACTTACTACGTTACCTGACTTACGAAGGGGTGGAAGGAACAGTGTGGATGATACAGTGGAAGGATCTGAGGCGTAACAGAATGCAAGGGAAACTTAATGA
>JBBPKE010000582.1:0-15866 GCA_038089095.1 Tylopilus orsonianus | reverse complement strand
GTGACGTACTAGTCTAGACCATCTAGGTCTCAGGGTTTGGTAACCCATACCGGGGTATAGCGCTGACTAAGCGCTAACCCTTAGCTAAGTCTCTTGGTGGTTGCTAACCACTTAGCTAACTCCTATTCCATATCCATAACCTAGAGTTACTGCTAGGTTAACCATGTAGCATTCACTACAGACTTCCCCTAGTATTGAGAACTGACTCCCAATAGACTAGAACTGGAGTATTCTAGTGGGGCATTGGCATACTATATACCCACACTCTCCTATGTATGGACCACTAGGATATTGGGCAGTGCCTACTAACTATGATAATGTGCTAGCTAGGCATGCTACTAGGATATCTATATAAAGGAGGTCTGATGCAATGGGATTGTATCTTTACAAGAGCCTGCTGACTACAGGTGCAAGAGCACCAGCCTCGTGAAGTCCATAAGAATGTATCTGAAACAATAATATACTTGTCTAGATCATCTAGGTCTTAGGGCTGCTAAGCCCATATTGGGGCATAGTGCTGACTAAGCGCTAACCCTTAGCTAAGTCTCTTGGTGGTTGCTAACCACTTAGCTAATCCCTCTTCCATACCCATAACCTAGGATTACTGCTAGGTTAGCCATGAAGCATTCACTTCATCTATCCAAAGACAATTGTTTATGAGCAAGAAGGAATTGAACAATGCAGTCTACAGAGAAGTATCACACCTGGTTTATGAAGTTGACAACCCAGTTTACACCAGAGTTCCCAGGCTCACACAAGTACTAACTATTAAAGATTAGAGATTTTAAGCTGGAATGCCACAAAAACTAAACTGGAGTCTTTGAGTGTCAATTGACAGCATTATATACTACTACAGGTGAGTACCCTAGCAGTCATTATGTAATCTATCTTTGTAAGTCTTTGATAACTAAATTTAATATAAAAAGGTGTTGCTAGTAATGCTTATCAGATTATTCTGATGGAAGAAGCAGTAATTAAAAGAAGGGCTGCTTTGTTGGCCTTTTGTGCACAGCATGGAAATTAAAAGAAGGCCTCATGGCCACTTATCCCCTTTTGGTATCTTTAGAACTGCTCTAAGTCTGCCTTTCATAGTTTTGGTAGTTTGTTCCCATCATGTGTAGTTATGTGTGAAGTGATTACTTAAGTGGTTCACTTCAGTTTATAGTTCATTGATAGGTGATCCAGAATGTCATTAAACTACATCACCTTTAGCATATTGCTTGGCATTAAACTGCTATCAGATTTGCCTACCCAATTATCTAAAAAGAGTAATGATTGAAGAGTATTGGCTGCACCTTCATGTGTATTGTAAAGAAAAGCTATACTTAAGAGATTGACAAAAGACATGTCAGTAAAGAAAGTCTAGGGATGGTCTCACTATAGGTTGAGATAGTCAAAGACACAAATGCTAAAGAAAAGCAAAGATATCATTCCCACCCCTAAGTCTAATAAGGAGCACAATGTAGAGACAGACCATGAGAGCTAAGACTATGCCACCTAGGAAACACACAGGTTAAAGTCTACAAGAGGACATAAAGATTGATAGATCCTATCTAACACTGGTATATAAAGATTGACACACTTTCCTTGTATAAAATGGATGTGAGGTTAAATAATGTCTATTAGTGATGCATGAACTAGCTACCCACAAGCACTATCACAAACACTAAGTCTGCATAGCAGCCCAGTGCACTATCTGGGTTTTCTCTTTCTTTTTTCCCTGGATTAGGGCAAGATTTGTAGTGGACAAGCTGCAAGGCTGACTACAATCAGCCTTCCTAGTGCCTTAGCTGCCACTAAGGACTTATCCCAGGACCACCAGAGCCTCTTGTGGAGGTATTGAGTTGTAAGACCCAATAGACTAGAACTGAGGAGTTCTAGCAGGGCATTTCCAGACTATATACTACAGGGGAATGCGCACAGACCAGGCTGTGCTCTACCGACTATGGTAATACCTTCAGTAGACATACTGGTATCTAGCTATATATAGAAGGTCCGATGCGATGGGATCATATCTTTACAAGAGCCCGCTGACTACAGGTGTAAGGGTATCAGCCTCATGAAGTCTGTGTGTATGTGTCTAGAGTGGTGACATACTAGTCTAGACCATCTAGGTCTCAGAGTTTGGTAACCCATACCAGGGCATAGCGCTGACTAAGCGCTAATCCCTTAGCTAAGTCTCTTGGCGGTTGCTAACCACTTAGCTAACTCCTATTTCGTACCCATAACCTAGGGTTACTGCTAGGTTAACCATGTAGCATTCGCTACAAGATTGGCATTGACTGTCACCAGCACCTGTTTGAGCCCACACAATTCTTTATTCATGCCCATGCTGAGCATTACTGCTTAAAGTGCTTGAAAAAAGCTAATAAAGGTCAGAAGTCAATACAAGACATAGGAATGGCTACCCAAAGCACTAAAGAACCTATATGAGGCTTTTACTACCATTATTTGAAAGGAACAAAATATTATAAAAGAAGAAAAACACAATCTCTGATATCAAGTCTAATCCACAAGATACCATTAAAAAGAAAGCACTATTAATAAAGCTAAAGGGAATAATGGGAATGAACCATCTGCAAGAAGGTCAAGGTGGTTACCCAAGCTGTTTATAGAGGCCAATGACATATAGAGCCCACTATTATCAAAGACCAAGACATTAACCCATAGCAAAGCATTTATGCTATATTGATTTGTGGTAAAAATCAAGATTGCATATGATAAAAAAGAAAAGCCAAAAGACAAAAAGAATACTGTCATAATCACAACAAGTCAACATTGCACACAAGAAAGTGTATCTATTAAAGGAAAAGAATACCAAGCTTGGCATACTTACTAAACTGCCAAGGTTTATCATTTTACAGAGAAAATTTTTCCATTGATATCCTACAGTTGATCAGATTGTATCTGAGATCTACTCCTGCTGATCAATCACTATTGTTGTGATGGCCAGATTCACATCTGGAATCTGCCACTCTCTTGGAGTGTCTGGCCATGGGGGGGTAATAGGGAGATAAGAGAGGCAAGCAAGGATAATAAGCACTAGGACCTCCAAAGGAATGAGTAAGCCATAAAAAGCTCCTGTATCAAAAGATATTGAAAAACCATATCTGAGAAAGATTTTATATGCAAAATTGAACTTTTCTGTCTATAAAATGGATGCCACTACTCAAGTCAAACTCAATGCCTAGTCAAAAGAAAAGCTATAGAGAAAAGCAGATGTGCTTATGCAGTACTTGAAGTAGTCTAGTGCTTCACCAGCAATGGCCAGTATCGCTGAGAGGTCATGGAGTATGTTATGCATGGTCCAGGTAGGAACACGTGTAAAACCTTGAAAACAGCTCCTGCAAGGTGTGAACCTGGAGTGGAGAGCAGTGACTTACACTCAGGGGCGTGTAAGGTGAATCTTCCTAGGATAAGGCTTGTACTTGCAAGGATCAAATCTGAGACCAGGTGCAAGGAAGGCAAGTGAGGAATGGGTTTAGGATTCAGCAGCTAGTATAGAAACTGTGCTAGTTGTGAGGTAGACTAAATGTGAGGAATTCCTATGCTATCGTAGGGTTTATATAGACTGGGATGAAACAAGGTGTTACCCCTAATGGGCAGCTGTCAGGGTAGAGGGTACTGGGACAGCGCAAGAAAAATGAAGGCTAAGTATACCTGAAGCAGGGTGCTATCAGATAGGTACTGTCAGTAGGAATGTCTGTATGACAGCAGAGAATGTCATATGTTGTAGAATATAAAATATGAGTCAGTATGACTTGTAAGGTGTCATATGGTGTGAAAATATGCAAGGATGGTGCCATATGAGTGAACAGGTGAAACATAGGATGGAATGGACCATAAATGAGGGAGGAATGGCAATAACGAGCAAGTAGAATGGAAGTGTAACTGTGTGGGAGTCATTGCCAAAAAAGGAAATAAGTGCATGATGAAGTGTAAGTTGTAACATTATCCCCATCTAACCATTTAATTCTTCTGAATAGACTTCTAAAATTCTTGTGCCATGGGGCCAGGAGATCCTGTGATGTTGAAGTAGGTAACATTATCCCATGGGTCATTGTTGACCATGGTATCAGAGGTGGACATTGTTGAAGTGGGGGGACTAGGGGCACAGGATCAGCATTGTAAACCTCAAATATATGAATGAAAAGCTCTAGGGGGGTAGTTGCTAGACAGGTGGATGAATGGTGACTGGACAAGAATGAAGAGGGTGTTGAAGAAAGGTTGCAATGATGAAGAGGGCACATGTATTGGGGGTGACCAGGGGCCCATCTGAGGCACATAGGGCACTGGTACCAGCGGCACTCAGTTCTCATGTGGCCAAGATATTGGCACTGAAAACAGGCTTCATTGTAATGGGGATGAGTGGGAAGTAGCATGATGTGTCCTTCATTGAGTAGGATGTTGAACTTGATTCTTTCGAGGGTAAGAGCTGTTTCAGCATCAATAGGGGTGGGTGGTGGGAACGTCTCAGTGTCAGTGTGATGTGTGTCATCTCTTAAGTCCTGGAGGTATCAGTCCAGTTCATCTAGGAATGGGAGGAGTCCCAGTTGGGTGATAATGACTACAAGCTGCATCTGGAGATTATCATAGACATGGTTCATGAAATGGCCAAATGGAGAGTGGTGAGAAGAGGCGGTGAGGTAGCCAGCAATCAGGGGTAGATAGGAGGCATGCAGGAAAGCTAAGTGAAGGGCAAAGAAAGGGAAATATAAATTGCAGTGCATGGATATAGTGGTAGCTAAACAAGGGTCTCACAGGTACACGATCAAGTGTTCCTGGTCAAGGTCAGAGAGGGTGGTATTGGAGAGATGATGAGTATAGAGGGGGAGAGTAATGAAGGGGATACCTCCTTCAGGGCGATTGCTGTGAGGTTCAAGGAGAGGTGTGTCCCAAGTGGTATCTGCTCTGGTCAGTGACAGCAGAAGAGGGCAAGGAATGGAAAATTGCATAGTGGGATGAGTAGCAGTGGGTTGTTTAATGGCCATTGCAGAGTGGAGTAGGAAAGAGATGCTCTTTACCATTTGAGGAGAGAGTGGGTATTTTTATAGTCGTTAAGGAGGGCCTGGGCATGGTGTAGGTTTTTCTCGGATTCTCAGGAATCTTCCTCCAGCATGTATCCTTTTCATCATACAATGTAACTCCATCTGGCAGGAGTCCTGCAATGTCAGAGTATTCATTCTATTTCGTATTCCTCTTGCCCTTGGACCAGGGCAGGAGAGGGTTGTTTGAAATTTGGGCCATGGACATCTGTCTCACAATAGGGGAGAAGGAGTGATGCATGAAACACTGGGTAGATCTTCCAGATTTTGGGGAGGCATAGCTGGTATGTCAGAGATAATAGCACTTTGACAATTTCAAAGGGTCCTTTGCATTTTGCCACTAGTTTCAAACAAGGGACCTGCCATTGGAGGTTCCAGGCCTCAAGCCACACCTTGTTGTCTTTTTGAAATGAGGTGAAGGGTTTCTGGGATCATCTTGCCATAGCATGTCGTGCAAGATCATGGGCAGCTAGCACTTCTTCTCGAGCCTGGGCTAAGTTTTTCAAATGGGTTTCCATGGCTGGGAGAGGGGTTTCTTGGAATATGATGGGGAGTGCATGGGATTCATATCCCATGATCAGTAAGAAGAGGGATTTGCCAGTGACAGAGTGGGGTCTGCAGTTATGGGTAAATTCAGCAAGGAGTAAGTGGGAGGACCAGGTAGTTGGTTCATTTCTGCAGAAGATATATAGGTAGGTCTCAAGTTCCTGGTTAAGCTGTTCAGTTTCTCTGTCTGTTTGGGGATGGTAGGTGGTGGAGAGGGCGATGTTGTACTGTAATAGCTTTTCTAGTTCCTTGGTGAAGCAGGATGCAAATTGGGGGCCATGGTCCAAAATGACTTTGTCAAATAAGCCAAACCTAGAGTAGACTTTGCACAAAAAGAGTGTGGCAAGCCCTTTTGAGTCGATGGTTTTCTTAGTAGGGCACAAAATTACCCCCTTCGAGAGTTCATGGTCGACCACGACCATGATAGAATCAAAAGAATCAGAAAGTGGAAGGTCGGTAATAAAATTGACCAAAATCTATTGAAAAGGTCAGGTGGCAGTGGAGTGAATAGGCAATAAAGGAGGGGTAATAGGGTAAGTGATCACCTTGTTCTGTTGACAAGTTGCACAACCGGCAATATAAGAGTTTATGGACTGAGCAAGTCCAGGCCACCAATAGTGCGCAGAGAGGAGTTGTTGGGTCTTCAGGACACCAGGATGACCAGCTGTCAGGTGGTCATGGAATTGAGAGAGGAGCTCGGGTCTGAGTTCAGGGGGAACATAGATTTGTTGGTTGTATAGGAGAACCCTTTCCTGAAACAACCAGTGTGAAAGGCAAGAGCATAGAAAAGTGGGGGAAGTGCTGTCAAGGGACTAGAGGTAATCCAGGATAAGTGGGTCAGTGGATGACAACTGGGAGATCTTCTTAGTCAATTTGGTGTCAATAAGGTTGACGAAGATAGAGGGAGAAAGAAGTGTTACTCCCATGTTGTCGATTTCATGGGGATTGGAGTGGTCAGATTGTCGTGACAGGGCATCTGGTGTGGCAAGAAGCCATCCAGGGACATAGATCATATGGAGGTCAAAGTTGGCTAGGTCAAGGAGCCAACAGGCTTGTCGGTGATTAAGGTTCTGGGATTATTGGAAGTAGGTTAGGTTCTTGTGGTCGGTGAAGACTTGGATAGGGTGAGGGGATTCATATAAGTAGTGGCACCAGGTTTTAAGGGCATGGATGACAGCAAGCAATTCCCAGTCATAGATATCATAGTTACATTTGGCCAGGGAGAAGGATTGGGAAAGATAGGAACAGGGGTGCCACTCTCCATTGGCATCAGTTTGTAACAGGACCCCGCCAGTGGTATCCTGGGAGGCATCAGTGGAAATAGCAAAGGGTTTTTGAAGATCAGGAAGCTGAAGGACAGGTTGGGTAAGGAAAGTCTTTTTAAGAGTAGCAAAGGTAGTCTCCTGGGTCTTAGTCCAGGCCCAGGGGTGGTTCTTCTGAGTGAGATTAAGGAGAGGATGAGCTAGCATCGAATAGTTCAGGATAAACTTTCAGTAGAAATTGGCAAATCCTAGAAAAGAGCAGACTTCACATATGGTAGTGGATGTGGGTCAGAAGGAGATTCCTTTGAGTTTCACTGGGTCTATAGTGAGTTCTCCTGGTCATACTATTATCCCCAAGTATTCTACTTCAGGGGTAGTGAAGTTGCATTTTTCCAAGTAAAGGTGGAGGTCTAGCTCTCTCATTTGTTGAAGTATGCAGCAGGTGCATTCTCTGTGGGTTTCCTTATCAGGGGAAAAGATAAGGAGGTCATCCATGTAAATAATGAGCCATTCTTCAGCTATGAGATCATGGAAAGATTCATTCATAAACCTTTGAAAGGTAGCAGATAAGTTCATGAATCCAAAGAACATCACCATGGGTTCAAAAAGGCCTTTATGCATGATAAATGCTGCCTTCCATTGGTGTCTGTCTTTTATTTGTACATTGTTATAACCCCATCAGATGTCAAACTTAGTGAATACCTTGGCTTCATGAAGCTTGTCGATGAGATCTGATACAAGAGGAAGCAGGTAAGCATCGTGGATAGTGTGTTCATTAAGGTACTGATAGTCTTGGCAGGGGCAGAGCTTTCCATCCTTTTTATTGATGAAAAAGAAGGGTGAAGCTTGAGGGGAATTAAATGGTCAGATCTTTCCATTCTTTAGGTTTTTATTAAGGAAGTCTTCAGTGGCTTTACATTCCTCAGTGCTAAGTGGGTAAATCTTGCTGATCTTGAGTTTAAAAGTGTCATTGAGGTTAATCTCATGGTCATAAGATCAGATCAGAGGAATGTGATTGGTGAATTCCTTGAAGAAAATGTCTTCAAAGTCTTTGTATTCATTGAGGAGAATGGTCTTGGGCTTCAATGGAGTGGACTCAATGGCTAATTGAGTAGTGGTGGTTAGTTTCCCAATAGTAGAGTGGCATGGAATATAGTGACATCCAGTGTGTATAGTCCTAGATAGTGTTCGTGTGTGTTGATTGATGGCAAAGTCATTAGCCAAACCTTCATGTTTGAGGGTTATCTCCATTGATTCATGGTAAAGGAAGTTGAGGAGATGAGTGTCCAAGGCGGAGTCTATGTGCTTGACACTGGGTGGCGAGCATTTGCCAGCTTCAAAGAGTAGGTTCACCTGTCTTTCTTTATTGGTAAAGAGCTCAAATAGTTTCTTTGACTGGCCCATGGATTCTTTGATGGTGAGAGTTCTCTCAGCCCAATTGATAGTAGGATTGGCCTGAAGTAGCCAAGGGAGACCAAGAATGACGTTCTCATGACCACAGTTCATGAGAAAGAACTCTACTTCATGGGCAATTCTGTTAATATTGATGAACAGAGTGGTAAAAAAGTGGACAGTTCCTCCTTTATTCCTGGTGGCGTCTACATTCTTGGTGTCGAAAGGTTCGGCTAGGCAAGAGTAGGGTAGTTTGTTCTTCTTCGCAAACTCCTAGTCAATACATGAAATTTGAGCTCCAGAATCTACAAGGGCATGGGTGTTGACAACTTTCATAGTATACAAGGGAACTAGAAGTTGAACAGGGATTCTCATTGATATTCCTAGTTTTACAGAGGTAGTACATTTTGAGAGAGAGGGAGAGACATGCATCAAGGATGCTCTCCTTTCTAAAAATCCACACGTCCTACGGTTGGGGTCTTCTTCAGTGTTTCTTTGTCAGAATCTTCTTTGTCTATTTCTTCCAACTGAGGAATAGGGATCTTCTTGGTGGTTCTGACCTTTTTAGGGGTTATAGAGTGGTTCAGAGGAGAGATCATGGGTGAGGTGAAGGTCAGGCATTTAGTATTCCTATGTCCTTTCTGCCTGCATTGAAAGTAATGGCCTTCTCTAATACAGCAGTTTCTCTTCTTGGGGTTAAGCTTCATGGAGACATGTATGGCATCAACTTCCATCACATTGGGGTCTTTAAACTCCCGGTAGTGGGAGAAGGCTCATGTCGAAGGTTTAAAAGTTCTCTGGTGATAGGCAGTTACCTCCAGGCTGTGTAGGTTATTCTGGTACATGGAGTAAGCAGCTTTATACCATTCAGCAATCGTCTTGGGGACAGGGTTCATAGTGAAGACATGAGTGCTGATGGAAGGAGGGAGGCCAGTAGCAAACCAGTTAATGAGAACATTGTTATTCTGAAGTTGGGTGACTGTGACTTTGCCTTGGAATGAGGCAATATAGTCTTCGAGAGGTGAAGTCAGGGTTCCATTACATGACTCATGGATCTTCTGGGTGAACAGCCAGGTGATAGCATCTCCAGTGGAGTCTACATGCTTAAACTGCACTTCAACGGCAGCATAAAACTCAGCCCAGATACCAAAGTTGAATATGATTCCATTCATTTTCAAAAGATGGAAGATATGGGCCCAGCTCTTGACTGATCCTTTGTCCATGAGGGACAGGGTGTAGCCAATGCATTTAGGGTCTGAGTTATAGACTTCATTATTAATAATGAGATAGGTGGAGATGGTGGTAATCCAGGGTATGACTGACTCATAAGAGCTATCAAAAGATTCAGGGGAACTGAGGCAGAGTTCAGTGGATTTTGCAGTCATGATAGAAGTGGGGGACAATGGTCAAGTAGGGATGGAGAAGAGTGAGTGGCAAGCAATTGGAGTAGGTGATAGTGAAGTGGGGACTCATGGAATGGACAACTGTGCACTCAGTTGGTTCAAGAGCTCACGAAATAAGTGTTCAGAGTGTTCCTGGGTGACAAGGCCAGGAAGAGGTGAATCAGAGGTAGTGGACTCTTTGCTAGGGAAAGATGGTCTGCTAAAGGTATCTTCTGGAGGAGTAGATGGACATCTTTGAAAGCTCCAGAGATTGAAGCTCTTAGCCTTCACCATACGGTGTCTAGCTTCAAGCCCACAGATACTAGCTTAAGAGATTAGAGTGATGAGGCTGGAATGCCACAAGAACTAGTCTGGAGTTCTTGGGCTCATCACATTGCAGACTATATACTCAGTACAAAGCTGCTTACTACTACTCTTATGACTAAAGATACACTTCTATCATATCTACTGACTAAGTAGATGCACAGCATCAGTAATCTGCTAGGTAACAAGGTTTAATACTCGCTATCTAGGTTTGCCATGAGGCACTGGCTTCTATCTAATGGAAGCAAGACGGTAATTAACTGTCATCATGCACAGCACGGAAATGAACTACATGAGGTGTATCCCCATTAGTACTAATTAAATATGATGGTGTGAATTCCCGAGTGATGACTCAAGCTACAAAGGAATTACGTAATATGTCTTAGCTCACGCTGGTAGATCCAGTACTCTCATGAGGAACTAAGTCTTTTAAAGGTCTGAAACTGTACAGGGCTTAGGCAAGAAAGTGACACGGTCACGTGATGCGAAAGCTGACTAAGCCATGAAATCGTTACACTACCCCCCATCTAGGGGTCGACTTCCAGGCAACCAACCACAGACTCCTGTTCTGTGAAGTTCTCTAGAGGTTGAAACCTCAATTGACTGCGAAAGTCTTCCAACAACATCCTTATCTTTCTAGGGGCGTTGGGGTTCTTTCAGTAAAACTCTGATATTGCGTCCTGCACATGCTCTAGGTTCGCCGCTGGCTCCCAAGTGCGATCTTCTTTGTCATACCCTTTCCAATGGACCAGGTATTGGAGACCTCTTCCTCTGAGGCGGGAATTGACTATGTAATCAACTTCCCATTCTTCCTGCCCTTCGTCATCCACTTCGACTGGATTGGGTGCCTGCACTGGTTGCCCTTCTAGGCGTTCCTTATATGGTTTAATGCGACTTACATTCACGACCAGGTGAATGTGCATGGTTGCTGGTAATCGGAGTCGCACTGCGTTATCTCCAATGAGCTCTATGATCTCATAAGGACCAATGTATTGCTCTGTTAATTTACTTGATAAGCGCTCCGAGCGCCTAAGATCTAGATGGGCCATGGAGAGCCAAACTTTGTCTCCAATCGCAAACTCTGTTGGTGATCTTCGGCTATGACCCCATGTGATCATTTTGTCACGTGCCTTCGTCAGGTGATCCTGAACACTAGCGAAGGTACCGGAAAAGTCCTTGGCAAATTCTTCGGCTGCTGGTGCCTTTGCCATTCCTGGTTCTATTCCCATCCTGGGGTGATATGAATGTGTGACATCAAACGGCGCATGTCCTGTGGCCGAATGAATCCTCGAGTTGTAGTTGAATTGAGCAAGGCTCAGCCATTCGCTCCAATCCTTCTGCTTCTCTGCTGTAAACAACCGGAGATACTGCTGGAGATCTTGGTTGACTCTTTCTGTCTGCCCGTCTGTTTGCGGGTGATATGCTGTACTAAGCTTCGGCGTAATCTGTAACATCTTGCACAGATCTCGCATAACCTGCAAAGCGAACTGAGGTCCTCGATCTGATACGATGGACCGTGGAAGACCATGATGCTTCCATACGTTATCTCGGTAAAGCTTGGCTGTTCCGAGAGCCATGACTGTCTTGTTCGTGGGAATGAAGATGACTTCTTTCGAGAATCGGTCTACGATCACGAGAATGCTATCAAAGCTGTTACTAAGCGGCAGATTCGTAATGAAATCTGCGCTGATCTCTTCCCATGGTGCGTGAGGGGCATCAAGGGGATGAATTAACCCTCCTGGGGGTTTATTCGATGGTTTCATCCAAGCACACCTGTCGCATCGGGAACAGTAATCTATAATGTGACCTTTCATCCCTGGCCACCTGTAATACCTCGAGGCTAGCTCGTAGGTCTTATCAATGCCTCCATGCCCTGCAAGGGTAGAGTCGTGATATAAACTGATTACTTGTTGACATAATGGTCCTTCTGGGACAAGGATCTTTCCATCCATTAACTGGATCTCGGTGGGTGAGCCTTGTGCTTCTTTAATCTTACTGAGTAGATCTTCTTCCTCAGTATGAACCCAAACTGGAACCAATCTACGGATCTTAGATTCCGGAATCATTATGACTCCCTTATTATCTTCTTCTATTCTGATAGCATGGTCTTCTCTTCTCGAAAGAGCATCGGCTTTTCCCATAGAGACTCCGGGTTTCTTGACTAATAGGAAATCAAATCGGGATAAGTATTGTGCCCAGCGCGCTTGTCTTCTATTAAGGTTCTGGCCCTTCATAAAGTACTGGAGATTTGCATGATCTGACCAGATCTCGAACTGGTGCTTTGCGCCTTCTAAATGATGACGCCATTGTTCTAGACTATTAATAATGGCCAGCATTTCTTTGTCAGCAACTGGGTAGTTGCATTGTTCTGGCGTCATCGAGCTTGATGTGAAAGCTACTGGATGCCATTTTTCATCTATTTGTTGACTAAGGACCGCTCCTGTGGCAAAATCAGAAGCGTCACATTCCACTCGGTAAGGGGTTTCCTCATCCGGATACGTAAGTACCGGTGCCATGGTAAATGACTTCTTCAGCGTATCAAACGCTTCCTGCTCTTTTTCGGTCCAGACAAATGGTTTGTCCTTCTTGGTTAGGTCGTTCAACGGCCTTGCCATTATAGCGAAATTCTGGATGAATCGACAATAAAAGTTGGCCAGACCAAGGAAGCCTCTTACTCCCTTGACCGTGGTAGGAACTGGCCAATCAAGCACAGCTTTCGTCTTATCATCTGCCATATATATTCCTTCTGGAGTTACGATCATGCCCAGCATTTCGACTTTTCTCACAGAGAAGAAGCACTTCTTAGGCTTCACAAATAGATCGTTATCTTTTAATCTCCATAGGACTTCTTTTACGACTCTGTCGTGTTCCTCTTGGTTATCTGAAAACGTAAAGATGAGGAGATCGTCCATGTAGACAATGCAGACCTGATGCATGTTGTAGAAGATGTCATTCATCATGTTTTGAAACGTGGCTGGGCTATTACTTTGCCCAAAGAACATTACCAACGGTTCGAAACTGCCACGATGTGTGGTGAATGCAGCCTTCCATTCATCTCCTTTCTTCATTTGGATATTATTGTATCCCCATCTCAGATCCATCTTTGTAAACATCTTTGCTCCTTTGAGTTTATCGATGAGATCTGATATTAACAGAAGGGGATAGCTATTCTTGACTGTCCAATCATTTAAGTATCGGTAGTCCTGAACCATTCTCTTTTTGCCATCCTTTTTTGGTACGAAGAAGACTGGTGAGGTCATTGGCGACTTGGATGGACAGATATATCCTTTCCTCAATTGTTCATTGATAAAGTCGTCAACTTCTTTCCTTTCTTCGGGTGACATGGAATAGAGTTTGGCTTTTCTGGGCACGAAGCTGGGTTTGAGATCAATCCCATGATCCCATGGTTTGTGCACTGGCATCCTTTCTGAAGATTTCTTTGAAAAGACGTCATAAAACTCGTGCAGGTACTGCTTTGGGACAAGTTCTTTGACTGTAGCCTCTCTTTTCTCAGGGGGCCTTTCTAAGGCTTTAATCTTCTGGTAAACATGGGATGCGTTTTCTATTTCATGATCGATCAACGATCTCATGAACACCGTTCTATCTCTGAGAAGATAGCAGCTTCTTGGGCATCTTCAGAGTTTTACTTCTCCAGTGATCCAATCTATTTCTGGATTATGCTTCTCTAGCCATGTAAATCCTAAGATAAATTGATTCTTTCCCAAGTTGGTTACTTCTGCTATGATCTTCTCTCGATGTCCTTGGTAATCCATGATTAACTCAGCAGAGTGTGTAATATCACCTGCCTGGTTCTTGGTACTGTCAACATTAAAGATGGGTATTGCCTTTTCTAAAGGTACCATCTTGATTCCGTTTTCTTCGGCCCACTTCCAATCAAGGAAGCTTCCATTTGCCCCACTATTTAGGAGCGCTTGAACCTTCTTCATATTTCCCTTTTCGGTCAAGTTAGAGACCTGGACCTCAAGGTTCATCTCTTTTTGGTGATTTATACTGCGTACTAGGATTCATTCTGGAAAATCCGAATCCATTCCATACTTTTTTTGTATTTTTGTTGTGACCAAATTAAGCCTGGATTCCTGTCCAGCATGCTCATTTAGAGGCGTGGTCTCGGTTATGGATTTGATTCCTGTACTACCAAAAGCTCCTTCACCTCGCTTGGTTTCTTCAAGCGAAGCCACTTCTGATAGTGGTGCAGTATTGATCTGCTCTATGATTAACTGAGCGATCCTATCTCCTACTGCTACCGGGAACTCTTCTTTTCCATGGTTAAATATACAAACAAAGATTTCTCCCCGATAGTCTGAATCAATTACTCCTGCTCCTATCCCTATCATCTTTTTTGAGGCTAGACCACTTCTTGGTGCTATCCTTCCATAGAACCCTTCTGGAATCTGAACTTGGATATGAGTGTTCACAAGTCCTTGTTGTCCCACGGGGATTCTGGCTTCTTCAGCAGCGTACAGGTCATGTCCTGCTGCGGTTTCCAATCCTCGAGTCGGAATCCTAGCTTTCTCTGAGGTTTTTCGTATTTTTATGGGTTTTAAAGTTTTCGTAAGGGAATAAATGTCCGATACTAAGTCAGTAGTACATTCTAGCTCACAGTGGTTAACACCATTGTCCCTGTCAAGTGCTTCTAGCACCTTAAAACTATTTCTGAAATTAAATACAGTCTCCTGTCCATGGGCCTTCTGAGGTTCCAGATTCCTCAGTTGGCGTGACCTTTTCCCTTCCTATCCAATGACATTGCATCCTTTATTGCGGTGATGGCCGCTTCTGGGTCGAGACCATGGACTAACTTAGTGATATCTAGTCTCTGTTGGTCATCCCAAGAGACAGCCGCTCTATCCGGTGTTGTAACTTCCTTGCCAGCACCGGAATCCACTGCTCATACCCTCTTCCCACTGGCTCTGCCATTTGTTCGCTTAGAGCATTCTCGCCTATGTCCGCCATTGAAGAAATGGCATTCTGCACATTCCTTGTTCTTCGGCTTCTTGCAATCTCTAGCGAAATGGTTGCCTCCACAATTGTAACACCCCTTCTTGGTGGCGTCGACATCCATGGCATTAGAATCTCTAGATTTTGGGGTTCTAGATGACCCTGCTCCGGCATTTCCATATTGGGCGTTATTCTTCCTGTATGCGCCCCCCACAGTTGTGAGAAAGAAGGCATCTTGTGCCTCTCCGATTGCCTTAATGTTTTTGAGGGTTGTTCTTATCGAAAGAGTGCGTTTCTCTTGATAAAAGAGCTGCCTTCTTATTTCTTCTTTCACGTTTTCTTCCAGCACGCGAACAGCTGTTGTCTCTTCTATGAATTCTGGGTTGTAGATCCCGCAGAATCGGGTAAGGAAATTATGTGTAAACTCTCTTGGTCCTTGTTTACACATCTTGAGTTGGTTTAGGACATAGTCCCTTTGGTTTCCCATCAGGAAACGCGTCCTCAACTCCTTCTCAATTTCTTCTATTCCAGGCCAGCAGAAGTCGTCTACTAGCTTGTCGTCGTTTTTATACTGCTTGATTTTTATACGTGCCCAGGTCGCAGCTGCAATCCCCTGGGGCATTTCTAGGTTTCCAATTCTGGATAGTACCGCCACCGTTAATCGTTCCTCAGTAAAATATACATCTTTATTGTAAGACAAAAACATTTGCATAGCCGTCCACCAGTTTTCAAAATTCGATGCTTTTCCATTGTACTTCCCTGGATCTGGGTAGGGATCCACCTTTTTAACAAAGGTCCTGGTAGACCCTTCCACTCCTTGTGCGGCCTTTTCCAGCTCACATTTTTCCTTTTCGAGGATAGTAACCCTCTTGAATAGATTGTCGACTGCCCTTCTGAGGTCGTCGATGCTGGCACTGCCTGAGGGATCTCCCGCCATCCTTAAGCTTTGGGAGGAGCAC
>JBBPKE010000581.1:0-15869 GCA_038089095.1 Tylopilus orsonianus | reverse complement strand
TGTAACTAGTCGAAAAACATGACCTCATACTCGTCTAATAGCCCGGACAGAGCGCCATAATAGCCCCGGCATAGTGCCATAATAGCCCCAACATAGCGCCATAATAGCCTACGTGAATACCACTATTGTGTTGAAACAAATGGGCGGATCTGTTCTAAAACTTGGATTCCATCACTACATAGCATATATATACTAAATACCAACATTAATTTTTGTGCCGGTTTCGTGGTGTGCTGTGAGAACCCAGCCAAAATTGGTGGCTCAAGTCCCGGTGGATGTCAGTAGTATTTCATAGTGTTTCACGCCCTTCTCACACTAACTATAGCATACATTCAGAAAAACTATCACGGCAAACAACGACACGGACTTACCATTTACAAAGGGGCTATTGCCTTTTCCAGAAACTCTTGACAATTCCACCGCATGCATCCTTGGCAGATGCTGGTATCGGCAACTCGGAGGACAGTGGAACACCAGGCAGACTCTTCGTGAACAGTTTTTGTAGTGTCGTAATATCAGGCCACGAGATCTTTGGGGGCAGGTGCACGGGAAACGCCAATGTAGGGGAGAGGGGAGGACTGACAGGCGCAGGCGCCTGCTGCGACTGTGTCGCATTCATTGTCGCTGGCTTGACCGGCGTCGGCAAGCCCTAGCGAGGTGACGTGACTTACGATCTCTTACGATCGGTATGACAGCAATGTACTGCTTATGTATCGTGCCCGCTTGCTTGAGTGACAATGTTACTGTCTAATTGTCTTAGCTGGCTATAGTATTGAGCGACGAGCCATGATGAGACAAATACAGCTCGGATAAGTCCACATAAGCTCAAAATGGGCACTCGTAATTTCCTGATGGCCCAGTGAGCCACCCTTCTCTCTAAAGCTCTTCTCAAACTTCGTAGACATTAAATATACGGCTTCCGCGTGTCTGCACATCAGTTATCTCGGAAATTGTAGTGGCACTATCGGTGAGCTGGCACAAGAAGACGAAGATAGCCTCGCTCCAGATAACAACATAGCATTTCTCGCATGGGACATCTTTTCTTACATCCCGGTTCCAATATCACCCTACTGAGCATTTAAAGGAGTAAGTCCTTACCAATGCTTACTTTTTCGAATTTCAATTGGATTCCAAAGTGGAATAATACTCACTTGGCATCGCATCACCAATATATGTGTATCGTGGCAGACCCTAGACGAGACATCGTCTTCATATTATGTCACCTTTTGCTCCCGAGTGTTTGCAGGTTCCCATGCCGCGGGGTATGATGTCGCCTGACTGGAGTCGAAACTGATCTGAATCGATGCCGCAAGTACATCTGGGAAGCGGTGGCACCATGGCGTTCTTTGAGGGGAAAATTCTAGCTTAAATACCTTCATTTTGTCCCCTGTTCTGCTTATCACACTTCCTCCCTTTCTATCAATCATGCCATCCCGCTGTCGTCTGCAAAAGTACGCCATTGCGGTCAGTATCATCAGCTTGTTCTACAACACCGCCGAGGGTGTCGTGTCTATCATTTTTGGCGCGGAGTCTTCATCGCGCGCACTCGTCTTCTACGGTATCCAGTCCGGCGTCGAAGTCATTTCAGACCTCCTGGTCACCTGGCGCTTCCTCAGTGTCGGTGGATCAGGCTCCGAAACGGAAAATCTAATAAAGACCTCTCCACAAATTATCCGGTAAATTTTTGGTATTTATTTCATATTTCTAACTGGACTTATTTGCCGCACTCCGGCCTCCATAGAATCGAACGAGTCGCAACCGTCATTATTGGCGCTCTACTGGTTGCACTCACCTTCGCTGCTCTTGGCACCTCCGTTGCTTCTTTTGCAGCACACGACCATCCTTCTACCGCTCTTCCTGCCATCCTCATTGCTGCCACCTCCACAGGATTTTCGCTCATCCTCTACCTCATCAAGCGCTACCTTGCTCGCGCCCTCGACTCAAGTGCCCTCAATGGCGAGGCTCTTTGCGCACTTTGTTGTATGCAACTCTCCACCGTCCTGCTCGTAGGATCATTGATCTATCGGGTGTGGGATGGTGGGTGGTGGGTCGATTCAACAACAGCGATCGTGATCGCGTTAATGTTTGGTTGGGAAGGGATCAAGATGATTCGGTGGGCGCGGAAGGATGATTTCGACGGGGGGTGCTGTACAGCTTCTCACCCTAGAGACACGACTGCACAAGGATGCATAGCAATGCCTTCGGCGGAAGTGGAGAAACCCTCAGAACTAGCACAGAGTCCATTTTCTTCTTCCAGCCAATGTCCCAAGGAAGACGGACTTGTGAGCGGCAAACAAGTCTGAGCGGATTATCGCCATTGCAATTGCAAATCGATTCAAAGCCTACTCATGAACAAACCACATACTATATATCGCGGCACCTCCGTTTTTTTGTCAGTCTATGTAACTACGAGTATATTCTACCCCCGCTCGGATGTATTGAATAGCATGCTCTTGCACGCTCGAATGTATGTACCGAGAACAACTTGTTTCCGAACTCGACTTCAAGTTATGCTTTTCTCTTTTGTGACCACAAAAACCCGTAGGTACACTGCAGCATGCAGAGTAAATCAATCATCTGCTAAAATGGTTGGCGAACACCTTCTAATATCTACTACTTACCTTGTTATGTTCCATCACCATCAATGCCCAACAACTCCTAACAGTGGATGGTCAACAAGTGATCTTCGGCTCAGCCACGTGATCAGAACATTAGACCCGAATTCCGACGTACTGTTTGTCTGCTAATTAAGTGCATGTGACAGGGCCCAGGGAGGCAAATGTTCCGCAGGGTTGTCCAACTTGGGGATGTCCGTCGCCTTCTTGTTGGGTCCGATACATCTTATCTAGGGGGCGCATCTTCTTCGCATCGATCATCATCCATATCGGCGCTTGCAACTCTCTACCACTTCTCGACTCGTAGAACCATGGCTTCACTTCAAACTGAGCGGTACCTTGCAGACAAGGCACCCCCAATCTGCAGAGTCGAGGTTTCCAAATCTTTCTCTCATCTTACGTCAGTCGCTTTTCTCCATTCACGGCAATGCTCTGACAGAAATACAGCGAAAAGGAAAAGCTGTATGCACACTATGTCGGCGAGGCATCATGGGCTGGGGCTCGCATCATTCAGGGCCAGTGGACACCACAAGCGACCAGCCTTTACGACCTCTTGATACTGACTTTCAGCACCAATGGCAAGCTGGCTGATCTTGAGGCTCTACAAAGCAAGTCTGGCGTTAGTCAGGAAGCCTTCGTGGATCTCTTGCAATATGCTACACAGGTTTGCCAAGCTTATCTTTCAAGTGTCTGATTCCATTTCTTACTTCACTATGTCTCAGGTTTTGCACAATCTGGTGAACTACAAGAGCTTTGGTTTCACCAAGATCGTTCCTCGTATCTCCGAGAACGATTTTGCCAAGGTCGTTGCGGCTGCCTCGAACGCATCGAATGCGGTCCCACTCTTCAATCAAGTTAGTCCCTCCAATAATTTTTTGCTCCGAACTGCACGTAATCTTGGCCCAGCTTAGAGAGCATATTTATTCAACAACGCCTGAGAGTTCCTTGTCCATCGGAAAGCGAACGGAAGGACACATATCAAACTACTACCTCGGTGAAGTGACCACAGACGAAGAAGTTGCCCTTGTGCAACAGGCCGCTGAAAGGCTTGGGATTGATATCCTGAATACCCGGTAAAAGCTCGTTTTCCTGAAAGATGTTCTGTGTGATTTACCTCGCAAAGTGTTCGCAAAAATGGTCCAGGCGACTTTACCCTGCTCGTTGCCTCGGCTCACAAGTTACCTTCGACCTTCCATGAATTGAGCACACAGGCTGTCAGTGCGAAGCTGACAGTCGAATATGGTGACTTTTCGGAATCGCTCACCAAGGTCGTTGCAGCCCTGAGAGAGGTGAGGTTCCTTGCGCATTATTGTGCCCATGACTTAGGCTAGATGTAAATAGGCCAAGAAATACACGGCAAATGATAACCAAACTACCATGTTGGATGGTTACATCAAATCGTCAGTGCTTTTCTGCAGACAACACTCGACGATGTTTGAACTCTTATAGCTTCGAAACGGGTTCTATCGAGGACCACAAAAAGGGTTCAATAGCATGGGTCAAGGATATCGGACCCGTCGTGGAAAGTTACATTGGATTCATCGAGACTTACGTAGACCCGTATGGTGGCCGTGCGGAATGGGAAGGTTCGTATGCAATCCCTTGCACTGTGGATACGTCTCAAAATTTGGTTAGGTTTCACTGCCATCGTCGACAAGGTTCTCAGCCTCAAATATGATAAGCTCGTGAATGATGCACCCGAACTTATCAAAGTCCTCCCATGGGGGCCTGTATTTGAGGTAGACGAGTTCAAGAAGCCTGACTTTACAGCTCTTGAAATACTTCATTTTGCCACCGGAGGTAAGGTAATAGACTGGCCAAAATCAACCTGCTCACATTTGTTGATATATAGGTATACCTGCTGGAATCAACGTGAGTGGCTCAACATTGTACAATTACCACCTAAACGGTGTCCAAGATACCAAACTACTATGCCATCCGAGAGTCAAATGGATTTAAAAATGTCTCGCTTTCCGTAAGATTCTGCTTTGTCTGTTCGCAAACTGTCTTTCAACTACTCTTGCAGAATATCCTTGCAGCAAAGGCACCCAGTGAGTCTGATCTTCTTTGGGACGACTTTTAATTGAGTTCTGCGATTGATAATTTACAATTTTACGCAAACCAGACGAGGTAATCACGTTCGTTCACGAGAGCGACCTCGAGCTATACAACCAATGGGATTCCCGTGCGTTTGAACTTCAAGTTGCAAATCACGAGCTACTCGGACACGGATCTGGCAAGTTATTTACGGAGCATGCGGATGGGACATTCAACTTTGATCGCGAGGTAATTTTGATGGATATCTAGTTCACCATACTGGCTCACCTTTGGCTCATTGGAATAGACCATTAACCCGCTCACTGGGAAGAAAGTGTATGTTATTTTGTTGATCTGACCATCCTTAGATCATCTAACTTTATGATTCACGTAGCACTACATGGTACAAACCTGGCCAGACCCCTGGTTCTGTCTTGGGTGAAATTTCGTCCTCATTGGAGGAATGCCGCGCAGAAGCTGTGGCAATGTATCGTGAGTTATGTCACGCTGTTTGCGCAATTACCTTAATCTTTTACCGGAATAGTTGCCAACAATGACGAAATCCTGAGTATTATGGGCGTAAGTAGCTCGTCTCCCGGAAGTGGGTTCAATGCTCATCCTCTCTTTATCTCACAAGTACGAAGATCAGCAAGATCGCGAAGAGATCGTCTATGTATCATTCCTCATCATGGCTCGAAGTGGTATTCGCGCTCTGGAGTTCTATGACCCATCAACCGGCAAGCACGGGCAGGCGCATATGCAAGCTAGGTACGTGAACTAGAATCACTGACTGTGGAGGATGTTTTGATCTATGATTTTGTGTCAGGTTGGGTATTACCAAGTTCATGGTGCAGGGTGGCCTGGTGGAAATCCAGACAGTCCGTGGTGTGAACGGTAACCTTGAAGATGCCTATGTGAAAGTATGTCTCTACTAGCTACGTTCGCTGCTTCCTTCTAATCGCTTCCCCAAGCTTGACCGCGAGAACATTCTCAAGAATGGGAGTAAAGTCATGGGAGAACTCCTTTGTCAGCTGCAAATACGCAAGAGTGTGGCTGACGGGCCTGGTGCAAAGGCCTACTATACGGACCTCACGACGCCACCCAAGGAATGGGTGACTGACCTCAGAGATCTCGTACTGAGGAAGAAGCAGGTGAGTGTCTTCTTTACTTTCAGTTTGCGTGCTTGATGGTAATGTGCCTGGTGAATGGCAGCCCCGAAAGATTATGCTCCAGGCCAACACGGTCGTCGCGAATGGAAAAGTCGAGTTGAAGGAATACCCTTTGTCGCCAGCAGGTGTAATTGAGAGCCTGATTGACAGGAAGCTTTGATGCAGATACAAAGCATCATTGATCACCATGTATTCCTACCTTCAGTATACTTGATATATCACTACCACGTTGTGATGTTCAAACATTGCTAATAGACTTTCTCACTAGTAGTACCGCGTTAACCCCGAAAGCACCAAGTAATGGATAGTTTGTCTATCAATCTCACGACATTAGGAAAAAAACATGGTGTGAGTTGATATGAGCACGACTTCCTTCAACAACTCTGAGCCCGCAACGATGCCTGTACCATCTGCGACACAGTGGGGATTCCCGGCAGCGTCCAAACGGGCCTTGCTGCTACACGGGAACAGCTGCTCGTCTCACACCTGGGAGACAGTGGCCCAAAGTCTAGCAGAGGCCGGTTGGATCATGTTCTTTGGGAGTTGCATGCAGTGATCTCATCGACGGGTTCTTCGATGCTCTAGGTTTCCTGGTGACAGCACCGAATATGCTTGGGCACGGAGGCAGACCAGCCGACAATTTTCACCTTAATACGTTCGCCCAAGACCTCTACTCGGCGTATTTCGAGGGGGGAACCACGTACGACGTAATCATTGGGCACTCCCTCGGTGGGACCGTTGTTCTCGCGCTCCTCGCACTGTTATCGGTCACGCAAGGCCAGAACAACGCAATGGCAAAGATGGCGGTGATTCTCGTCGACCCTGGGATTGAGTTCAGTGATGAACAGTTGGACAAGTTCGCGTTGCATTATGGGAGCGAGATACGACACGTGCAAAGCGTTGAAGCTTACATGGCTGCATATCCAACGTGGACACGCCAGGATGTGATATCGAGAGTGGTAGGGCTACACATGGCGCAGAGCGAGCTGCCCGAGCGGATATTCGAGGTGAGACATGTCGAATGCCCTATCGACGTCAATCGGTTCTGGTCTTCACTTACCCAACACGATGTCATAGCACGTCAAGCCGTTTTCATACAGGCATTTGTTTGACGCGATGCCGGCGCACGTCGACATGACGGTGTTGATTGCAGATCCGAAGCTGAGCGATGTTTGTCCACCAGAGATGGTGCCGGCTCACTCACAGATTCGGAGTGTGATCACGGTTGAGGGGAGTAGTCATTGGATCCAGCACGAGAATCCCGGCGTGATTGTGAAGACGGCGGTGGACGAGGTGGAGAGACTAGCGCGCATTAGAACTTAGTAGTAGTTGATTTGGACTTCCGTTTTTGTAACGATCATCCCCCCAGCATGCTCAGTGCAATCGCAGCGCGTAAAGCAGCCAAGGCAGCTGTAGAGGCGTCCAGTGCGTCTTCTTCCAAGCCACCATCTCCACCGCCGCCTTCCTCGCCCCCAGAGCCAATTGCGATGCCAGAGCCCTACCCAGTCTCGAAGCGGAAGACCCGCGTCTCGGTCCATGTCGAGCATTCGAAACACAAAAAGGTTAAAGTAGTTCACCCGCCTGCAAAATACGACCGAAACGTGCGGTACTTTGATCCTGGCGAGACGTCGAACGCACAAAGTGGCCCCACGTTCGACGAACCCGCTTCCAGGATTGAAATCAGCTCAGACTTGGACTCTTCATCCGAAGAGGATATGGAAATGGAAATGGACAATTCGCCCCCAGCTGGACCCTCGTCGGTCGCTGCCGCAGAGACTAAACGCACCTGGTCGCCGAGTCGACCAGTCACAGATTCATCGGAGGACGAAGGACCTGACGTCCCCGGCTCGTTGGATCCCACTGGTTACTTGGCTCTACCGGCTTCGAAGAAACCTGAACCTTTCTGTCTATCCACGTTCCGCCCCGATCTTAATTGTAATGTCTACCCGGTGCCAAAGAACCAATATGCCACCAGCGGGAACGCAGTCATCCTGGTGCTCCAACCCAACGAAACTGTGGCGCTTGTGGGAACGTATTCGTTGCGCGTATTACAGGGCAGCCTCACCCTGCTAGGGGTTACCTTGTCTTCTTCTGACACCAAACACACCATTTTTGCACCCCGGTCGTTCCCCGTCCCCGTTTTGTCATGGACCACGTCGGATCACCGAGGTACTTGTACATTTCCTGTCCCACCAGCCATCCGACAGCAAGAAAACACTACCGCAATACTGATCGAACACGCTCATACTGGTGTCGAAGGCCTCGGACGAATATGCAAAGTGTTTGAGAACGCCTTCAAGCCACCTCGAGAGTCAGACACTATCCCAGGTGCCGACTTCCCGAGATTACATATTGTATGTGTCTCGCTACGCGTGGATTAAGGCGCTCGACCAACGCATTCTCCTTAAAAGGTCAACTACAGTCTCAAGGATACGCTTCCATTCGTGCTTCCGACCTCTTGGGAGGCGGCGCTTGCATCGGTTGACGAGCATTTGGATTCGGAGATCAGTATTGCACCAGTATGTTTGGTGAAAGGACCCAAAAAGAGTGGGAAGAGCACGTTGGCGCGAACGTTGGTGAACCGTTTGCTGAGTCGGTCAGTGTTCGTCGTCGTATGTTACGCGTAGGTTCTCATTGTTTCCAATTTCAAGATACCGTCGGGTTGCGTTTCTCGAATGTGATTTGGGTCAATCAGAGTTCACTCCAGGGGGTCTAGTGGCGCTCAACCTTGTGGAAAACTATGTCTTTGGTCAGTTGGTCTTCCAAAGTCGCATGATTGACCGAGGATTCAGACTATAGTTTTACAGGACCTCCATTCACGCACCCGAGTCTACCCTACCGTGCGCACTACATCGGATCCACATCGCCGCGCGCAAGCCCTTCACACTATCTGCTCGCTATTCAGTCCCTGTGGGAGACTTACAGACTTGATTTACAGTTTCCGGTATCGACCGAAAAACCCTCTCCTCATGATCAGCGCGTCGACGATTCCATCCCACTCGTGATTAACACGATGGGCTGGACTAAAGGTTTAGGTGCAGATCTGAATGCACGGATCGAAGAGTTTATCGAGGCCTCGCACACGTTCGAAATTGATGGTCTGGCAGAGAAAGGGTGGCCAGCGCCACCTCACTCGCAACACATCCCGAAATTCTTGCCGTTTACACACGCAGATGTAAACCGATATGTCAAGGTAGAGGGACTTCGTCCAGAGTTGACGAACACATACCAGACCGCGACAGACAATCGTCACCTCAATATTCTATCGTATTTTCACGCAATATTTCCCGAACCGCCGATCCCTACTTCACTGGGATCCGGATTGAAGCAAATAACTGCCACCAACTGGGATACATCCCTGCCCCTCTGCGCACGGTATCCTTACGAGGTGGACTACACACAAGCGTTCGATCATGTCTACTTGACCGGACCAGAGTGTGAGGACGTGGTACCATCCGAGCTGTCGCGAGCACTCAATGGTGCCATTGTGGGACTTGTCTCAGCCGGCCCCACTACTAATCCCTCTCGACCAGTGCAATCGGCATTCGAAGAAACATCTTTACTACCATACACGCCTGCAGAGACACCTCCTGCTCCGGCACTCTCGATGTGCCACGGCCTTGCTTTGATTCGGGGGATGCCAATCTCACCAAATCCGCGCCCGCCGCATATGCACATTCTTACACCTCTACCAACTGCGGTCCTCTCTCATACGCGCGTGCTCATAAAAGGCGAGTTAGAACTACCAATATGGGGCATGCTCGACTTTCGGGAGGACGGCGAGGGTCGAGTGGCGGGTGTGGAAAAGGGACAGGTGCCGTACTTGCAGTGGGGAAAGGGGGAGGGTATTGGGAGTGAGAAGCGGCGGGTGAGGCGGAATCTGATGCGGAAAGCTCAGATATAGGACCTCACGGTTGCGACTAACGGGCCTCACTTTGTCTCTTTTTTTCGTTATAGGGCATGGTACGATGGTACGGCCGAAAATGAACCTGCATACTTTGAACTCTGACGTATTGGCCCGTATTTAGCTACGTTGCCCAAATAAGGTTGTAAAGAAATCGATCAGAAATCCATTCGCTCAGGAATTTTATATTATTGAAATAAGAGGCTAATATTGAGACGGGCTAACATGATTATTACCCACCGGTGGCTAACCATTCGACTACTGATCGGAAATACATCTGGCTACGGCGGCTGACCCGAATGTATTTTCGATCAGTAGTCGACTGGTCAGCCGCTGGTGGATAATGGTCATGTCAGCCTCTCATCTCAATGATATAAAATCCCTCAGACGTTCACATTTGAGGCCAGTATCTTTTTTATCTTCCTAGTCATCGTCTTAAAGTTCTCAATGCCTTCATCAATGACAGAAGTTACCAACGCCATTCTGATCCGCAGGTTCGGAAATACCGTACGTTGTTTGCTCCATATGCTGCGCAGATAGTCCTTATTGACACGAAGTTCCAGAAGATGGCGGGATCCAGGCCCTTCGTGGTCTGTAGCATTGACACGAAGCGGTACGCTCCTACGGGGGGGAAGCCTCCGGCGAAGGTGTCGCCGGTTCTGCGGCTGACATCGGTGGAGGGCCGAGTCACTGCCCCTCGCATCGGTGGGGGCCCTGCTGTCGTCCGGAAGGCAGAGCGCCGCCGCATCCCGACCGAGCCAAGGCCTATGTCGGCTTCGAAGGCAACAGCCAAGGTTCAGAAGCCGTCTCCTGCGCGCCGAGGCCCTTCCGTGGCGAAGGGCTGGTCCATGCCGGATAATGCTTTTGCACCTAAGCCGCACTTGCTCGTGCAGAGGCTGCAAGAGGGCAAGCATACCAGTGGACGCTCAGTTCCAAAGAGGTCTACGCACGGTACCGTTGCCAACAATCTCCCAGTTCGCCCGAGCTGCGTCCCAGGAATCCGTGATCGTCAACCGCCCAAAGCCATCACGACAGCTGCGAAGGGAAAGCAAAGCGTCAGGATCAAGGCTTCCGATACCGCTCCTCTTAAGCCACGTGTCACTCGTCAGGGGCCAATCAAGACCGGTAATGTCAAACGCTTAACGCCTGCCGAGGCCAAAGAAGCCGCCGCGAAGACCCGCGCTCTAGGTTTAGGAACGCTAGCGCTGGATCGGATCATCTATCCTAGTCCAGATTGGTCGCCTCCGCCATCTCCAGATATGTCTTCGTTCCCATCTCAGACCTGGACGATCGTCGTCAATTCGGATGCTAAACAGGTCAAGACACCTACGACGACCTCCGGCGACGAGACACTGAACAGTGTAAACGAGTCGGCAAAGTCGGGTGTTGTAGAGATTTCCGACGACTCCCGCGCGCCTACGGAGAACAGCATGAACGAGTCGACAAAGCTGAGTGTTGTAGAGATTCCCGATGACCCATGCGCGCCTACGGAGTCTACACCCGCTCTTCCGGCATTGTCACCACCCTCGGCTGTGGTCGAACCACTGGAAGGTGCAGCAGAACCCATGCCCGCATCAGAGGGTGTATTTAGTATCAGTAGCACGACGAAGGAGCCTCCTGCAGAAGCATCATGCACGGTTGATGCTGCGACGATCATCTCGCCCGCCAGTTCTCCGGTCGCCGAGCTTGCGAAAGCAATGAATAGGAAGACCACATCGCTCGTTATGGTTTCAGAGAACGACGGAGCCCGAATGGCAGTTCGTCGTGCCATCGATGTCGCTCGAGGCTTCCTATCCTCTCCGAAACCTTCGTCACCGACAGTAACTGAGATCGTTGCCTCCAAGTCGACGGGTAGCGTGTTACAAGTCCGTTGTCCGTTTGGATCTTCGATCGACGACGAGTGGAAGGTGTCAAGGAATCCGATGACACAAATGGAGATCGACATGCTTCGAGCGCGTAAGAAGGTGGTAGGCGGTGGAGTACCCGATCCCCGCCTGGATCGCCTCGATTCCCTCGCTGCGATGGCCATCGTCACCAAGTATGCGCCGTCCAGTTCAGCCCGTTCCGGCCGCACTTAAGAACATGCTGTCCCCTTCACCCTCCACATTCCCTGCATGGACTCCTTTTTTTGTCTGCTCTAGCTTCCGTTTGCTGCTCGAATCCCCGACTGTCAAATCCTGCACTCGACCGACAACCACGAGATGGCAGTTCTCCGCCTCTCGACCTCCTCATCTACTTCCGAAACGAATCTAGTCAATGACCGAGTTCCCACCAAGCCTTTGACACGAACTCTCAACCATGTTCTCTCGACCATTCTCGACGACAACCCACGACTGCCAAGTCCTACAACGCCAATTCCAGACCTTGTTTCCGACCATGCGGGATATTCGCGCGCCTCGTCGACCCAAATGACGCCACCTCTCAGACTTCCGCCATGTTCCCCGATGACATCCCTCGACCCTGTCAAGTTTCCCCGTGCCACGCATTCTCCAACATTACGGATCCGATCGTTTCTTCGACCTCTGACAACGTCAAAGCCATCACTTACAAGATTCACGCATACCTTCGAAATATCTCCGAACCAACCAACCATCGACGGTCGCACTACTCTGACGACCTCGTCGCGCTTCGCATAACCCGCAGTATCACCCAGATCCGGCAGAAACCGCCAGCAGCGAGCACATCCACTAAGCCACTGCTTCCGCTTCTCCTTCCACTATGACGACGCCTCCTGTCCTTCATTTTTTCCGACAGCCCGCACACGCCTTTTCCCCAGCACGCCCACTTGAGGGCGCGGAGAAAGGTTGCAGGCAGTGGTGGCAACGTGGTGGTCTCACATGGGCCTGGTTTGACCGATCTGGTGCTTCTCTCTCTTCTGCGGCTTCGTGCGTGCTTCATCATCCAACTAGGTCCAGTACGGACACTGCGACAACGATGACGGAGACTCGGGACGCGTATTCGCGCAATCCGGATAGTGATGGTCGAAACGAATGGAAAGAGGTCGACCGTATTTCATGATTGGAGATTCGGACGGGGCAGGTGAGGTCGGTGACATGGGAACAAGGCGAGTCCATTAGGTGCCGACCAGGGGCGAATCTTCCCTCCAGCGGGTCTCTGGCAAATTGGACGATGTCAAAAGACACTCATGGCAATGTCGAGGTGTCCTGGTCGACGATGTATAACGCTCAGCCTTGATCGTGGGCCAGTGTCTGGTGGGGATTCGTAGTAAGTGGCTTGTTTTGGACTCGGACTTGGGTTTGGTTCGGTGTTGGTTTCAATTCGAGGTCGAGTACGGGATGGCTGCTGGGGATCTTTTCCTTGATCCCCTGGCCTTCTTTGCGGGGTGTTCAGCATTTGGAAGGTCTTCTGGTCCTTTCTCCTTGCTCATTATTCCGGACCAGCTTGACTCACTTTTTCTTGCCTACTTCCTTTCTAAAGTCCCTCCTCCCCAGTTCCGGTATCTGCAGTAGCCTCGGTATATATATTTTCTACTTTTTCTCAGTGGTGCCAGTAGCCTCTCTGGGCGCACCTTATTTCTTGGTTTCATTCCAGTTTCCAGTTCCCGGTGCTTGCAGCTCCCACTGGAGCGCACCTTATTTCTTGGTTTCATTCCGGTTTCCAGTTCCCGGTTCTTGCAGCTCCCACTGGAGCGTACCGTTTCTTCTTGAATGCCTGCCTGCCTCGTATAGTGTATGTATAAGTATCGTATCCAGTATTTAGCATAGGGTTGCCAATCCAAGGCCATTTATCAAATCACTGACGGAGCGACCTTCGAGTAGTAGTAAGTGCAGAACGACATACCCGCTTAGTTCCTATACCGGCACTTGTATTCTTCGCTTTTCCTAGCACGCTCTTGTAGTGATACCCCCTGTACGGCTTCTAAAACATCTGCGATGCGCCCGACCCACACTATATTCATTACAAGGTTGTGTACAATCATCCTACTAGCCGATTATCACCGAACTTTAGACTACATGATATTTCCCTTCTCTCATTTCCGCCGCCCTCGAACAACTAATGAGCTGATCAGCGCTGAACCATCCCTTTTCTCTTTTCTCGTCCTTTACCATATGATTTCGTGTCGATTCCACTTATGGACCAATTTCACGTGGCCAGAGTCCGACGTCCCTCGGAGATGGGGGATGGTCCTTCACCGAGGCCCATTCGGTTATTCGCACGATCAAGATACTTGTATTTAACGCCCAAGGCCTGGCATCCAATGATTGCGAATGCATTGCTATTGGAATTTTGATATTACCATATTTGGTAGCTTACATCGTACTGTAGTTATTTTCCTAGTACTTCAGTGAATTACTGAGTATTCCAGCAGGTAGCTACACTGCTAATATATAGTGACTTGCCGAGTATTCCAACAATTGCACCCATCCAAACGGGAGGTCGGTGTAGGGAATTCTCTGTAGTTAGTATGTTGGTGGCGAACATGCTCTTACCGGCTCGCTGTCAAGTTGCATCAGAAAATTCATCAATTACTTATGTAATATTACGCCCTTCAAACCCGGACTTCGGACTCTCGGCGGTATCGTTCCGAAGATGTCGCATCGGCATTCCCCGGCAGTAAGGTAAAATTAAGAACATCTTTTAACTTTTCTTCCTTCTACAACGACCGCGACCACGACAAGGATGTTTGCCCGAACCGCAGCCCGTGCCCTCACCAGCCAATCCCGCCTCTTCTCCACCACTGCTGCGCGCAATACAAAGGTTGCCGTCCTCGGCGCCGGGGGTGGAATCGGCCAACCTTTGTCGTTGTTGCTGAAGAACGACCCCTTGGTCACCTCTCTCAGTTTGTATGATATCCGTGGCGCACCTGGTGTTGCCGCCGATGTCAGCCATGTTGACACCTCAAGCGAAGTAAGTGATTGGACGGTGCCAAGGTTGGCGTGTGGCTGAGCGGTTTGTCAGGTTCAGGGATTCGCCGCTGACAAGCTGGACGAGGCACTTGAGGGTGTTGAGGTCGTTGTCATCCCCGCTGGTGTCCCAAGAAAGGTCTGTCTCTCGCTTGAAGTATAGTCACACGTTGTCTCACGCACTGCTATGCAGCCTGGCGTAAGTATTTGCCTGCTTTGTGTGCCGTGTGTTCGGCTAACAGTAATTCGAGATGACCCGTGACGATCTTTTCAACGTGAGTACTCTTGTAGCTGTATCTGTGCATATATTGACGCGTTTACCAGACCAATGCTTCCATCGTTCGTGACCTTGCCAGCGCCATTGGACGTGTCTCGCCAACCGCACATATCCTTGTTATTTCCAACCCCGTCAACTCCACCGTGCCCATCGTTGCTTCGACTCTTAGCAAGGCGGGTGTTTACAACCCTGCACGCGTCTTCGGTGTGACCACCCTTGATGTTGTCCGTGCTGCCCGCTTTACTGCGGGTATCGCTGGCGTCCAGCCCAATGACACGCCTGTTACCGTTGTAGGCGGTCACAGTGGTGCAACGATTGTTCCCCTACTCTCCCAGAGCAGACACGGCAAGGACATCAAGGGCGAGGTGTACGACAAGCTTGTGTACCGCATCCAATTCGGTGGTGATGAGGTCGTCAAGGCCAAGGACGGTGCAGGAAGCGCGACCCTGTCCATGGCATATGCTGGTGCCAAGTTCACTAACGCCTTGTTGCGGGGTTTGAACGGCGAGAAGGGTGTAGTGACGCCCACCTTTGTCCAGAGTCCCCTCTTCAAGGACCAGGGCATCGACTTTTTCTCTACCAACGTTGAGCTCGGTGTAGGTATCGATTGATTTTATGATCGGCAATTGATTAATCTGGTCGTGTAGGTCAACGGCGTTGAGAAGATCCACCCCCTTGGACCGTTGTCTGCAGAGGAAGAGAAACTCCTGGCGGCGTGCTTGCCTGAGCTCAAGAAAAACATCGAGAAGGGCAAGGCATTTGTTGAGAGCTCATAGATTTAGACTATTCAATACCTCTTGCATGAATACATGCGCTTTTCGATTTAATTGTGAAGTGTGATAATTAGGGTCTCGATCAATGTCCCTTTCTTTTGACCATGGTGAACCCATCCTCGTCTACTTGTGGTTCCTCCTTCGTTCGAAATTCTGTGTGATTCAATAAGTTTGGTGCGGGTTCTCCTTCGCTCTCTTCGTCGTCGTCGTCGTCATCCTCCCAATCGCC